>ML977026.1:64272-174484 GCA_010015675.1 Byssothecium circinans | reverse complement strand
TATAACTTTAGTTAAAAAAGCTTTTAAAAAGAAAAAGTAGTTAAAGAGTTATATAGCTTTAAAGTTGCTTATTTTCTTTAATTTTCCTAGTAAAAGATTGGGCGTTTCGCCGTTGTGGGCGTTTCGGGGTCATCCTCGGTAATGCTCCCGATGTCCAGCCGCAGGGGTCGACATGTGACCCTTTCCCCCCACGGCCCACACGCCTGCCACATACACACGCGCCCCACGCGCCGTCCGACCTCCGTTCGGCTGTGAATGACCTCAGAGTCTCAGACGTCGGTGAACCGAGCGCGAGGCGGTGTCTTGTTTTGCTGTCTTGACTCTCCAGCCTCACTTTGCCCGCTGTAGGCTGGGATACCTATTCCATTCATTCTTCATTCTTTGTTACAATAGCATCCCACAGCTTCGTACAGTAGATACCCAGACAGTCCCGCCGTGCTACCTACCACTAGCAAACGGCCGTTGCATGCTGCAAAGCTCGGCCCGTTTCCCTCGCAGCACAGTGTCACGGAGAATTGAGAATTTGGAGCTCTCCTTCTTCCACGCTTCCTCACGCTCTCTCACGCAATCATGGCGAAAGACGAGCCCGAATCATCGAAACCCAAAGCGATTCCCGAGTCGTCCTCGCGTTCCGGCCAGCGCTCACCGTCTGTCTCTTCGTCCGCACCACGAGCTCATTCGACAGCCAGACTGGGCTCCCCATTGCCATCATTACCTACGGGCTCTCCAGCCGTGCGACAGATACCCACGCCGTCACAGCTCACGTCCGAGGAACCCTCCACGACCCAGACGCCGCTGCCCGGACGCGATGAGTCCAAAGCATCACTGCCCAAAGGCGGAGAGTCGACTCTGTCCTCTGCGCTGAAAGAGTCATTTGGCAGGAGCCCGCCGCGCTTCGGGACACCGCCCATACGTCCGCTTTCCCCCACCGCCGAAGCCTCCTCAGGCCGTGGGCCGCCGAGCAACTTTGGCTCCTTTGACACGCGAAGCCGATCGCCAGCCCTTCCCGCCGAAGATCCCGAAATCGTCCGTCGTCACTTGGTAGGGCCGCCGCAGAGAGGTTCATATTCGAATTTGGCAGGTCAATATGGCTCGCCAACTGCCTCGAATCGCGGTTTCGGAGGAAACGCAGACTCGGTCTCACGTGGCAGGCGCGGCTCGTCGGACTCTGAGGAAGAGTTCAACAGCTTGCAGTTGCAGGGAGGAGACATCACACGCCAGATCTATCGCTGGACGGAGCAACAGGAGGCGCTAGAGCGGCAGAAGATGAAGCGTAGCCAGAGTTTCGCTGCCGACCGCGTCCCTACAGAAGATCCGACGGGAGCCGTGGATCAGATCCTCCAACCGGGCGGTTTCCGCCGAAACTTCATACGCAGAGCAGCTGGGAGTCCCTCACCCGCACCAGGGCCCTCTGGATATGGTACCGTGGGTCAGCATCAGCGACCGCAACCGGCCGTCTTCACGAACAACTTCCTCGAGTTCCTCACCCTGTACGGGCATTTCGCCGGCGAATCTCTAGACGAAGACGACGAAGACTTGGGGCCCGATGAATACTTCTCGTCGGACGCTTTTGAATCCGGCCAACAATCCGAAGATGAAGACCGGGAATTTGGCGAGTCAAGCGCTCTATTAACCCCAGGCCGGCGGAAGAAGAGGAAAGCGAAGCCGGCCGGCAATGGCAGTCCCACTGGTGCCGCTATGCTGTTGCTCAAGTCTTTCGTTGGTACCGGTGTCCTCTTCCTGCCCCGAGCCTTCCTCAATGGAGGCATGCTGTTCTCCAATTTTGTGCTCTTCGGTATCGCTGCTCTGTCGTATTTCTGCTTCGTCCTACTTGTTGCGACACGACTAACGGTGGAGCACTCATTCGGCGACATGGGATTCCACATCTACGGAAACTGGATGCGCAACATGATCAACTTCTCCCTCGTTATTTCACAGATGGGCTTTTCGTCAGCGTACATTGTCTTTGTGTCCGAGAACTTGCAAGCATTCGTCTTGGCCGTATCCGACTGCAAGACGCACATCAGCATTGGATTTATGATTTTGATCCAGATGATCATCTTCCTCCCCCTTTCCCTATACCGCAACATCAACAACATTCAAAAGCTCGCTCTCATCGCCGACATATTCATCGTAGCCGGTCTCGTGTACCTGTACTACTTCGACATCCTGACCATTGTCAACCAAGGCGGCGTCTCCGACATTGTGCACTTCAACAAGAACGACTGGACGCTCTTCATCGGCACCGCGATCTTCACATTCGAAGGCATCGGCCTCATCATCCCCATCCAAACCGGCATGAAGAACCCCAGGAAATTCCCCAACGTCCTCGGCGGCGTCATGATAATCATCACCATCATCTTCATCAGCATGGGCGCGCTCTCCTACGCAGCTTTCGGCTCCAAGACCAAAACCGTCGTTATCCTCAACATGCCCCAAGACAACAAGTTCGTCAACGGCGTGCAGTTCATCTACTCGCTCGCTATCCTCCTGTCCACGCCGCTGCAGATCTACCCAGCCATTGAAATCACGAGCCAGCAGCTCTTCAGTAAGACTGGAAAGTACAATCCGTACATCAAGTGGAAGAAGAACTTCTTCCGCTTCCTCATGGTCGGCATCTGTGCCCTGATCGCCTGGCTCGGCGCGAGCGATTTGAATAAATTCGTCTCGCTCGTAGGGAGCTTTGCGTGTATTCCGCTGGTGTACATTTACCCCGTAAGTCCCCCCACCTCTCCCCACCCACTCCCTTGCACATTACATTACATGCATATTCTCGCACGCGTGGCGACGTCGTACATGTATATCCGACGACCCCTCCCACGGTCCACCGTATTGGGTGGTAATATCCTGTGACGCGTATCCCCCACACTGTACGACCATGCAGCTAGAGCTAACAAACCACCCAAACAGCCGATGCTCCACTACCGAGCCGTCGCACGCACCACAACCGCCCGCGCAATCGACATCGCTATCTGCGTCTTGGGCCTTGTGGGTATGGCGTACACGACCGTCCTTACGGTGAATAGCTGGGTGCAGGGCGGCGCGCCGAAACCGCCTGGGTACTGCGATAGCAGACTTCCCTGATGATTGTTCGGAACCGTGGCTTTTTCTTTCTTCTTTTTTTTTTTTTTGCGGAGTGAAGAGCGAGCGTGCGTGCGTTGCCGTTGTGAATTGGGTTGAACTGGGTCGAACGTGTGTTGTTTTCTTCTCTGTTCGAGCGCTTGTTATCTAGCAATTGCATTGGCGGTTTGCGTTGAACTAGAGTAGAGATACAGGGCGGGGATGTTGGTTGCTGGTTGTCTGTTGTTGCATATCGCATCGGCATCCGTGTAGAGGGGGATTTTGAAATGGAAGCATTTTGCATTTTTGCATTTTTGCATGTTTCCGGCGGAAATCCGGTGGTTGTAGCATACAGGTAGAGAGGCATACAGAAGAATGTAAACAGTAAACAGTATGGTAAACAGAAGGAAGCTGCAACCCCACTCACTCTATCACCATATATCCATTGAGCCCTCAAACTCGTGGCTTCCTCGCACGAAAAACACCCCCTCCCCCCACCCCGAGCGCGGCCCGCTCTACCTTCTCTTCTCTTCTCCGCCTGTCAACGCCGGAACGAGGCGTCGAGGCCGGAATAATGAGGCGTCGAGGACATAACACCCCGTCCCCCGTTCAGTTCGGACCGAAGAGGGTTCTATCTATACCTGAAGGACAGGACTAGCTCAAGTTCAAGCTCTAAGATGGTGCAGGTGCAAGTGCAACTTCTAGTTTTTTTCTTTGAAACACCCTCCAGTCCTCCCCTCCATCAAACATGCTGGCGTGTAAGACTCAGCCCCCACCCATTCCCCCCATGCCGCTGGTCCTTCGCAAAGAAATTGGGTTTCTGTGGTTACTGATTGGTCAAGGGAAGTTGGGGGTTGCAGAGAGAAGGGCTGGGCTGGGCTAAAGATTGCAGTGAAATCCGGACCGGTCTTAGCCCCTCCAATTTGCGTTGTCGTTGTCGTTCGTATTTGCATATGTATATGTAAGAGGAGATGGGAGAGAGAGATCGCACCCAGGAAGAGAAGTGAAGGGAAGAGAAAAGGACGACACGCGAGGCCAGCGTCCAACCCCAGGGCCCATGCGTTGTATTGAACATTGGACCATGGCTCTGATGTATTCTACGCGTAGATGTGAATGGGTAGTTAACTACTATTACTGTGACAACAAGGTTTGGCTTTCCCGGCCAAGAAGTTTGTTGAAACTTGAAAGCGAATATATATGCAGCCACATGCACACGTGAACGGCAGTGGGGCGTTGTGTAGTGCGCAAGGCTGGCGTTGCGGCTGGAAAGAAAAAGGTTTGTTTCCGAAAGATTTTCGGAACACGCCAGCAAAGAGCCAGACACAGAACCATTGGAACCCACGATGGTTCTAGCACGTTTTGGCTACAAAGGTACGACTAGGTACAATCTGCTGGGCGATTGGAAGCGGCTAGCTTGGGTCTAGACTACAGTAGTGATGATAATAATAATGAGCGATGAGGGAAAGGAGGAGGAGGAGGTGCAGCTAGGTTTTACACATCTATCTGATCGCTGGGACGCCTGAGAGTGAATCCAAATGTCGGGATAGCTAGCTCTAGCTATCGAGCGAGACATGGGCGGTTGGGGTGGTGAGCTGAGGTATGTGCACTTCTGTGGTACTTTTCCACCTTCCCACCTTCCCTAGAGTAGGCATTATGTCGTGACAGCGGCAAACCCTGGAGCTAGGGGGTATCTACTAGAGTCTGAGAGTAGCGAAGCCGCACAGCAGGGCTGAGGGGGGAGAACGGAAACGCTGGATAAGCTAGCGATAGCAACGGCAACATGTCTTGCCTGTAGGAGGGCTAATGGATATGGAGGAGCTGGAAAGTGAAGCTTGAGGTCTCCATCAGCCGTCACGTTGAGGACAAAGGCTGACGGCCCGGCACCCTGGGTGATAGACGTCTCTTGTGCGCAGAATCAACGTGTTTGGGCGGGCGGGCGTACAGAATATGCGCGAGATGAGACAGTGCTCACCGTCTGATAGCGAGGTCGCGAGATAGAGGCCTGTGGACGCCTTCGGGTAGGGATAGAGCATATGCTGTGGTGTAACTACGCTGGCCTCTGTGTGTACGCAAGACGCTCCATTCTCTGCAGTGTTTCAAGCAGCTGGACCGCGTTATTGATGAGCGGCGCGAACAGCCAGGGCCGTGTAGGCGGGCACTGATGCTGACGTCTGTTATTTCGTGCGTATCAAGCAGGGTCTGATTTAGCAGCACTTCAATAAGCATAGAGACGAGGTATAGAGCACACACCAGCCACAGCAAGAATAGGAGAAAGAAGAAAGACGGCACCGGCCGCCATTCCTAGACAGGTACCATGGCGAAGACTCAGCATTGGCCTGGAGGAATAATAGACAATGGAAAAAATATCTAGTGTTGCTATTTTAATTTTTTGGCCGCGCTGCGCCCCAGAGCCCTGAGAAACGATAGCGGGCGATCCGATCAGGCACAGCGGCACCGGCGATTGGCCGGGGCAGCATGAGGCTCCGATGGCCTACACAGACCCGGGGAGATGACGAAATAGGAGGAGGCACTGGAGGGCGACGATAAAGCAGAATATTGAAGGATGCCGATCGGTTTTAGTTTGGGTGCATGCAGGGGCCAGCCAGCACTGTTGCAGCTGAAGACGGTGGACAGTGGACGGGCGTAGACATGTGGAGTGGAGAGGGCGCTTGGCCTGGCCTGCTTGCAGATATAAAGCCAAACAAACACCGCTCTTTCTCCTTCGCTCGTCTCCCGTCTGCCCTCGCCCTCTTTCTTCCCACTACCTTCTACCTTTGACGTGCCCCAAGAACCTCAATTGCTACCTTTGAATCATCTTTTGTTCAACACGCTTGAAGTCGAGCCATGTGGTAAGCCGCCCCGCTCTGGGCTGTGTTGGTGGAGGTGGAGCTGGTGCTGGTGCTGTCCGCCGGCGACAGCAGACAGCCAGACAGCACACCGGTACCAGAGCAGAATATCTCAAAATGGATATAGGCTAATCGAACCGTGTGCAGTGGAATTTTTGGCTACATCAACTACCTGGTGGAGAAGGACAGGAAGTACATCCTCAACACGCTCATCAATGGCAAGTGCCCCGCCCGCCCACCACGTTCCAGCCGCAACCCCAACCACAACCACAACAACAGCCCGCGAATTGAGCATTGCTGACCATCATCACCCACAGGCCTACAACGTCTAGAGTACCGTGGCTACGACTCCGCCGGTCTCGCCATCGACGGTGACAAGAAGAATGAGGTGTTCGCCATCAAGGAGGTCGGCAAGGTCGCCGCGCTGAAGAAGCTCGTCGAGGAGGCGGGCATGGACGAGACCAAGGTCTTTGACTCACACGCTGGCATTGCCCACACACGATGGGCCACCCACGGCCCCCCGTCGCGCGTCAACTGCCATCCTCACAGGTAAGCTGTCGTCATACGCTGTTTCATCTTCAGTGGGCTAACTCCTGCCAGGTCCGACCCCAACTGGGAATTCTCCGTCGTGCACAACGGTATCATCACAAACTACAAGGAATTGAAGACGCTGCTTGAGGGCAAGGGCTTCCGCTTCGAGACGGAGACAGATACCGAAGCCATTGCCAAGCTCGCAAAGTACGTGTACGATGAGCACCCGGATCTCAGCTTCGTCCAGCTGGCCAAGACGGTCATCAAGGAGCTCCAGGGCGCCTTTGGTCTCCTGATGAAGTCGGTGCACTACCCCCACGAGGTCGTGGCCGCCCGTAAGGGTTCGCCGCTCGTCGTCGGTGTGCGCACCGAGAAGAAGATGAAGGTCGACTTTGTCGATGTAGAGTACCAGGACGAGAACACCGCCCTCCCCGCCGAGAGCGCCTCGCAGAATGCCGCCCTTAAGAAGTCTAACAACCTTCTCGCTCCCCCTGACAAGTCGCTCCTTCACCGCTCCCAGTCGCGCGCTTTCCTCTCCGATGACGGCGTCCCAATGCCCACCGAGTTCTTCCTCTCCTCCGACCCCTCGTCCATCGTCGAGCACACCAAGAAGGTCTTGTACTTGGAGGACGATGACATTGCCCATATCCACGAGGGCTCGCTCAACATCCATCGTTTGACAAAGGAGGACGGCGCCTCCCAGGTCCGTGCCATCCAGACGCTGGAGATTGAACTTCAGGAGATCATGAAGGGCCGCTTCGACCATTTCATGCAGAAGGAGATTTTCGAGCAGCCCGAGTCGGTCGTCAACGCTATGCGTGGTCGCCTCGACCCCAAGAACAAGACCGTCACCCTTGGTGGTCTTCGTCAATACATCACCACCATTAGGAGGTGCCGAAGGATCATTTTCATCGCCTGCGGTACATCGTATCACTCCTGCATGGCTGTCCGTGGTATTTTCGAGGAGCTGACGGAGATCCCCATCGCCGTCGAACTGGCTTCCGATTTCTTGGATCGTCAAGCCCCCGTCTTCCGTGACGACACCTGTGTGTTCGTCTCTCAGTCGGGCGAGACCGCAGATTCGCTCATGGCTCTGCGATACTGCTTGGAGCGTGGTGCCCTTACCGTCGGTATCGTCAACTCGGTCGGTTCTTCCATCTCCCTGCTCACCCACTGCGGTGTCCACATCAATGCCGGTCCCGAAATTGGTGTGGCCTCCACCAAGGCCTACACCTCGCAGTTCGTCTGCATGGTCATGTTTGCCCTATCCCTTTCCGAGGACCGTGCTTCGAAGGCCCGCAGGCGAGAGCAGATCGTTGAGGGTCTTACCAAGATCTCCGACCAATTCAGGGAGGTGCTCAAGCTTAATGACCCTATCAAGGAGCTTTGCAAGCGCTTCAAGGACCAGAAGTCTCTTCTGCTCCTCGGACGTGGCTCCCAGCACGCCACTGCCCTTGAGGGTGCCCTGAAGATCAAGGAAATTTCCTACCTTCACTGCGAAGCCGTCATGTCCGGTGAGCTCAAGCACGGCGTGCTCGCTCTGGTCGACGAGAACCTCCCCATTGTCATGATCCTTACCCGCGACGACATCTTCGCCAAGTCGCTCAACGCCTACCAGCAGGTCATTGCCCGTGCCGGCCGACCCATCATCATCTGCAACAAGGACGACCCCGAGTTCCCTGCCGACAAGACGGACAAGATCGAGGTGCCCCAGCAAGTGGACTGCTTGCAGGGTCTCATCAACGTCATCCCGCTGCAGCTCATGTCGTACTGGATGGCGGTCGCCGAGGGCGTCAACGTCGACATGCCTCGTAACCTCGCCAAGTCGGTCACTGTGGAGTAGACTCAGTAGAGGGACAATGGCGCAGGTACACTTTGGATTGGCGTCTTAGATGGTTGCACAACAACCCGGGGCCGGCTATGTATGGAATTGATGGAGATTTGGTGTGATTGATCTGGAGGGTTACAAGTTAAGGCAAAAGGAAATTTCTTGATGAACTGGATGGAATTGGATGTATGCGGACATGACGGGCTCTGTCTAGCAGGTACGCCTAGCGCTAGATCACAGCTTCTTTGAAATGAAAATTGGTTTTTAACCTATCTTTTCTCTCTGCTCACTTCTTCTCCAAGAGGAAAAAAGAAAAAGGAAAGTTGGGGATGTGCCTGTCCCTGGCTTGGCGATGATGTCGTGATGCAGGGGTCCCGGCGCTGTGTTCTGCGGGGCTTAGCTTTGGTGGTGTGGTGGGATGGATGGGCTTCTCGATCCTGTTCCTGCATTCTTGTCGCCTCTCACCAAACAACACCGCCCGCCCGCTACCCGCTCAACCCGCTCCCAACCAGATCGTCACCTCACCTTCCACCTCCCTCCAGTCGGAAAACCATGGCAACGCTCAAAGGACCCGGCGAGCCGAAGAAATACGATGGTAGGACCCCGCTTCCCTCCCCTTTCTGAGAATCCTGACCCAACCCATACGCCCCACTCCACGAGCGAACTGTCCAGGGCTCCACGTAGCGCGTAGAGATGGCCATTGGGGGTCAATGAATGAAGATGTGGGAAGCTTTCTTTCTTTCTTTGCTAACGAGAAGAACTCAGGTTCGGGCCTGCGGATCGGCATCATCCACGCGCGGTGGAACGCCACGCTCATCGACGCGCTGCTCGAGGGAGCGAAGAAGGCGCTGAAGGACGCGGGGGTGAGGGACGAGAATGTCGTTGTGCAGAGTGTGCCGGGGAGTTACGAGTTGCCGTATGCGGTGAAGCAGTACGTCCCCACCCATGCGCTCCGCTCCGCTTGTCTCAGGGCTTCTTGCGAGAGGGTCGGGATAGGATAGAGGGACCTTGCGGTAGATAGGGGATGGGATTGGAAGAGAATGGTGGTTAATAGCGCATAGATTGTACTCAGCGTCTCAAGTCCAATCCTCCTCCACCTCCCTCGTAGGCGCCGCCGCCGACCTGCTGGGCTCCGCCTCGGATCTCAGCACGCTCACAACCTCCTCGCCTGCAGCAGCGGCGAAACCGGCAACGTCTACGCAACCCTTCGATGCTATTATCGCTATCGGCGTGCTTATCAAGGGCGAGACTATGCACTTTGAATATATTGCGGATGCGGTTAGCCATGGGCTGATGAGGCTGCAGCTGGAGGGGAATGTGCCGGTGGTGTTTGGGCTGTTGACGCTGTTGACGGAGGAGCAGGGGTTGGTGAGGGCGGGGCTGGGGAAGGGCGAGGGGGAGAAGGGGAAGGGGCATAATCATGGCCTAGATTGGGGGAGTGCGGCGGTGGAGTTGGGGGTTAAGCGGAGGGGGTGGGTGGAGGGGAGGATTGTGGAGTAGAGTAGGTGGTGCTGGATGGTGTTGGGCGGGATAAAAGTGGTGGAAGGGCTTAATGTGACACGATTTCATGTCGTGGGTTCTTCAAATGGATGGAGGCTACTGTGCGGTTATGGATGTAAGGTGCTGTCCTGCCTGCCGGAGTTGAACCAGCCTACGCACTTCTCTATGACGGCTAAACGTGAAGTTGGCCATGATGTATTGAACATGTCCATCTGTGACTCGGCTAGTCAAGGAGAAAGCCCTCTTGGGAGTGTGTGAGTGGCCGTCGCATGCCAGTCATCAACATCATGCCCACCCCGCAGGCCCGCCCCGATACCCAACTCACGTGAGCTTGTGAAGGCCGAAAGTTCGATACATCAATTCGTTATATGGTATACACAGTCGCGATCGCATGCAATTGTGAAGTGTATGTAGGAGCGCTTCGTCTAATCGTGGTCGGGCGGTGATTAAGGTATCGCGGAGGGTGGATCGAGGATCGATGCAATGACGCTGCGGCTGACGGACACGCAGCAAGGGTGCAGCAGCATTTGCGGACTAAATGAGCACTCGGGGTGCGAGGCAATGGGCGACAAAGGCTGCGCAGCATATGCAGGAGGCGGCATTCAGGAGTGCAATTGCGCATGTGTGGTTACAGAGAGCGGAAGTGGAACGTTGGCGAGAAATCGGTGGCTGACGTCCTCCCCTTTCCTTTCCCTGCAAGCAAGCCTAGCGCGGCCTCAACCTCATCAGCAACGACATTGCATTCCATTGACACGCCTCCCATCTCCGGCTCCGACCACCTCTCCAACCAGCGCGTGCAGACGCCTGCTATTTGTGCACACGTCTCATCTTCTGCCTCTATCCTTCCTCTGCACCCCGCTCTCCGCTCTCCGCTTGGTCAGCCGTCGTCGCCAGCGCCCGTACACGCTCACCGCGTCCGTATCCGCGTCCACTGCGCGTCTCCATCCCCCGTCCACCGTTTGCAGCAGCGTCGAGTCTAGCGTCGAGTCTAGTATAGCAGCCCATCCTGTCACACGCTCGCACACTCACCCCAATACAGTGATGAGGCCTGCGCAGATCTGCTAAGACGTTCGTCGGGTTATGTCGCGCACTCCCGTCGCGGAACCCCCAGATACAAACGCATATACAACCACCCCCGACGCAGAAACACGCAGCGCACTACAAGACAGGTCATCAAAGAAGACCGGCGCGCACCTTCCAGAAGCGTCCGCCAGTTTGCGTCCCAAATTTCATTGTTTGGCGTCGCCAGCTGCAGGTGAAAATCTCACAGTCAGAGACGGAGATATAATATAAACACCAGACAATCATGGTCAGCGGCCACACGATCTGCTAAACTGTGCTGCATCGAATAGCTCGGTCACGAGCTCGATACCGTCCATCTTCTCGCCCAACACCATGCCGCACGCTGGACGCAACCCATCGCTACACGCTCTCACACCCTTGACCAGCACAGACTCCTCTCCGCCGGGCAAGCTACCTAGCCCTCGGCACGCGAAACAATCGCATGAGACGATGAACGCGTCCGCACACACGGCGCCGTCAAGCGCTCCCCTCAGAGATGCCGCCGATACCATCACGCCCGTGCACACGCCCCCAGACGGCAGGATATCAATATGGCCCGCGGACGGCAAACTGGGCCAGCGCCTCAACTACGACCCCGCGCTCGATAGCAAGCTGGACAAGAAGGCTAAACACGGGCGGGGGTTGACATACAAACCGATATTGGATAAGGTACGTGATGGTCATACATACATTTGTGAATCCCCATGATGGGTCGTCCTGTGACGTTAAGGCTAACTTTACCTTTGTTACAGGGCGACCCATCTCCCCCACCGGACCCCCGTCTCGCCATTGCCGGTTACACCTCCGGGAACTATCCTATTAAGACTGTGGGAGCAGCTGCCCCGAAATCGAAGCTGCGGCTAGCACCGTACATTGCCAAACCGTACTCATTCGATGCGCGCATCTCCTGCGGCCCCGGACCTGCCACGCAGGTCGTCGTGACCGGTTTCGATCCATTGACGTCAGATGTGCAACTCCGCGGTTTCTTCTCGTCGTACGGCAACGTCGAGTCTGTGAGGAACGAAGTGCACCCCGACAACGGCAGCTTCCTCGGGATATGTTTGGTCAAGTACCGCGACACTCCCCCCTCCCGCGGTGTGTTAGCTGTAAAGGCGTCATCATCCGCCAAAAGGGCCGAGCGGGAAGGCAATGGCCAGCGCATTGGCATGTCAACAATCAAGGTGCACTGCGATCGTGAAGGGCGGAGATGCGCTCGCTTACTCAACATTGCGGTGGAGGCATCTCGTAAAGAGGCGGAGAAGCTGCGAGCCAAGCTCATTGCGAAATCAGCGACTCCAACAACCCCCGCCTCGTTTGATTTGCCTGCCAATGTTCCGAAAGGTCCGTCTGGAAAGGGGACACGACCACCTCCGCCTCGCGAACCCTTGACCCGGAAAGCCGCATTGTCCTATCTCATCGAAAAGGAGCCTATTAAGCCAAAACTGAAGCGCCGGCCATATCTATTCATTGCGCATCAGTATGTGCCGGTGCTCAGCACCACGATAGATCACCTCAAGAAGCGACTGAGGACGTTTTACTGGAAAGAGGTGCGGTGTGACCAAACAGGGTACTACATCACGTTCGAAGAATCTAAGAGAGGCGAAGATGAGACCGTGCGGTGTTACAAGGAGTGCCATATGGCGGCTCTTTTCACCTATGTCATGAACATGGAGTGCAACCAGTACGGCGATCCGAACTACGAACGAAGCCCTAGTCCGGAGCGCGTTGTTGAAGCCAAGAAACGAAAGGCACAAGAAGAAAGGATTGCCCAAGAAGAGGCGGAAGATTTGGAATTGGAGAAGAAGCAAAGGGCAGAGGTGCTGGATCCTGTGATTGCAGCTTCGGAAATTGTAAAGCAGGAACTTTATGAGAAGCTTGTGGGGGATGTCATGGGCAAAGCTGGGCCAATTCTCATCGACCTTCTCAACCCAGATCGTCATGTTGAGAAACGGCGACGACTCAACGTTGCGGATCCTCCGAAGAAAGCTGAAGATGCCCGGCCCGTTTCTGTTCTGCTTCCTGGCATGGACTCTGCACACCATCAACCACGAGGTCGCAATGCTGGTCCCGGTGGTCGCCATGGACGCAGAGCCCTGGGTCCGGCGGACCAGAATCGCGGACGTGGGAAGAAGGGCCCCAAGAATTTGAATCCCTTCCTGGATCCGCGTCGTAAAGAGAAGCACCCGAAGCCTCGGGCGGTGCATGGACTGTACCGGAAACTCATGGACGTTATGGAAGATGACGATTCGGACGATGAGAAGCGGAGCTCTCACACTCGTGCGACTGAAGAACAGGAGACGCCTTCGCTTAGTCGTGCACAAAGCAGCGATGAGGAAGAGGACGATGAGGAATCGTTGCGAGATCGTCGAGCTAAGCGGAGGCGCATAGAAGCTGGCTGGGGCGAGGAGAGCGATGACGAGATGATGGATGATTCGCATGCAAGAAGCTTGCTTGCTCATTGCATCCACAAGGATCCGGAGAACATGGCCGAGAAAGAGCTCGAACAGGTTTTGGCGATCCTTCCGCGCTCTTCGCCCATCTGGAAGAAGGCCGACAAAGCACTGAAAGGTTTCCGGCGTTTGCGGAAGATTGAGCAGGAAGCCGATGCAATCTTTGGATTGGAGGCAGGTCCGGAGGTCAAACTCGAGCCGCAAGTGGTCATCACGCAGGAGGATGAGGAAGCCGCCAAACCCATTGAGACGACCGAACTGCCCGACATTAAGGAGCCTGCGAAGAAGAAGACTACGAAAACGAAGAAGAAGACGAAGAAGCAGATTGAGGAAGAAGCGAAGGCTGCCCAGGTCTCTGTTACTGAGATCACGCCCACGGCCGAAGTGGAGGTTGAAGTCGAAGAGCAGAAGCCCACTATTCAGATCCCTGCAGTCAAAGAAACCCCCGAAGAGGAGGAGCGAGGGGCCGTCAACTGGGGCGTCTCAACGATCGAACCTCGCCGGACCGTCGAAGATGACTTCAGCGTGGTCATGGATATTGATGGCTGGCAACATTTGCTCAAAGACGACGAGGATCTCCTACATCTCAAGAACGCGGTGGCTCCGGTTGCGGCTGCGAAGATTGGAGACGCGAACTCGTGGGCGTGGAAGCAGAAGTCGATCAAACATCTCAACCGACCTGGTGAAGAGGGTGTGTCGCGCTCCGAGACGAAGATTGAAGGCTACTACGTACCCAATCCCACAGGTTCTGCCAGAACGGAAAGCGTCAAGAAGATCCGCGAGTCGGAGAAGTCCAAGTACTTGCCCCATCGTATCCGCGTTCAGCTTGAGAGGGAAGAGCGGCAACGTCGTGCGAAGCAGGACCAATCCACTACGATGGTTGTTGAAGGCTTCAAGTTCCAGACCGGAGCAGCCAAACCTAGCGCGACAGCCAACTCCCGCGCAAACCGTGCCAACAACCGTCGTCTGGTGAACGACATCAGCATCTCGAAGAACATGACGGGTGCCGAGGGTGATGCGCTGCGCTTCAACCAGCTCAAGAAGCGGAAGAAGTTGGTCAAGTTCGACCGTTCCGCCATCCACAACTGGGGCCTCTACGCGCAGGAGAACATCGCGGCCAACGACATGATCATCGAGTACGTGGGCGAGAAGGTCCGCCAGCGCGTCGCCGATCTGCGCGAAGTCAAGTACGACCAGCAGGGCGTGGGGTCGAGTTACCTCTTCCGCATCGACGAAGATACCGTCATCGACGCGACGAAAATGGGTGGCATTGCGCGTTTCATCAATCATAGCTGCACGCCGAACTGCACGGCTAAGATTATAAGGGTCGAGGGGACGAAGCGTATTGTCATCTATGCGCTGCGGGATATCGCGCAGGGTAAGTTCTCTCTCCCCCGCCCCAACTTTCCCCCGCAGAGAGATTTGTTTGACTGTAAGGGGATCGCAAGCTAACATAATGCCAGATGAGGAACTCACGTACGACTATAAATTCGAGCGCGAGATGGATGCTACGGATCGGATTCCTTGTCTCTGTGGGTCCGTGGGGTGTAAGGGCTTCCTTAACTGAGGTCTGAGGTCCTTTCTTTCTTTTTTTTTTACACTAAAGGTAACTCTTGCTCTCTTGCTCTCTCTCTCTCTCCCTCTGCCTCTCTGTTCAAAGAAAGCGAACAATACGCATTCTTCCTTTTCAACTTTCAACCCGCGACTCACTCGGCCTTTTTTTCTTTTTTTTTCTGTCTCGCATGCATGCTACGGCGTAAGCGCTTTGTCTTTGTTTCAACACCATACCATACCATGTACGCACAGGAGGGGGGAGGGGTGGCGGGCGGACGGGGCAAACCAGGCTCAATCCTTAATCCTCAATCCTCAATCCTCAATCGGGGCGCTATTTGGAAGAGGAGGGGATACTTGACACTTGACACTTTGTAAGGGGTTCCGCGTGATTGGAATCCGGGGGGTGGGTGGGATAGGGGGAGAGGGGGAGAGGGAGGGAGAGATAGGGAAGGGGGGAAGAGGGGGATAGGGGGAAGGGAGAGATAGGGAAGGGAGAGGGAGAGGGAGAGAGACGGGCGGGAAGAAGGCTTAACCTTAGTGTACCTGTCTGTCTGTACCAAATTTTTTGCATGTGCATGTCATTGGCGTTTTTATGCTTATTCTCTATTTTATTACGTGCGGTGCTATTCTATGTATGCTATTTTATTCCAGGTCGGTTGTTCCAGGTTAGTTATTGCAGGTTAGTTAGTTGGTGTGACAGCAAGTTGGTTAGTGTGCAATATAATCAATCCCTCCTATATGGTAGATTTGGTTTTTTTTGGCCGTAGAGTCTCCTTGTGTCCTGTGTCTTGTGTCTTGTGTCCTGTGTCTTGTGTCTTGTGTCTTATATCCTATGTCCTGTGTCTTGTGTCTACATAGGGGGTGGTGTGCTTGGTATAGAGTGCGCGTTTTCCCCCCTACAATAGCATAGCATATGTTATTTATTTTATTTTATTTTATTTATTTTATGTGGGTTTTTGAGGGTTTTTGAGGGTTTTTGAGGTTTTTTGAGGTTTTGAGGTTTTGGTTTTGGAGCGTAGGGAAGGAGGGAGGGAGGGAGCGTAGGGAGGGAGGGAGCGTAGGAAGGGAGGAAGAAAAGGAGGGAGGGAGCGTAGGGAGGGAGCGTAGGGAGGAAGCGTAGGGAAGGAGGAAGGGAGGTAAGGTACTATAGTTAGTTGGTTGGTTGGTGGACTTGGTTAGACTTAGTTAGACTTAGTTAGACTTAGTTAAACTTAGTTAAACTTAGTTAGACTTAGGCGTGTTTAGGTAGACTTACTTAGGCGGACTTATTATATTTGTTTGCTAGGGCGAAGGGATGGATAGATGGATGGATAGATAGATAGTAAGTATATTAGAGAATTTATGTTGATATTGATAATCTATATAAAGATAATATAGAAGCTAAGGATGTAAACTTAGTTAGATTATTTATAAAAGGTAGCTAGGGGAGGCGCAAGGCATTGTGCACTGCCTAAAGAGTTAGGTATTACAGTTGTGTTAGATAATTAGGATAAGCTTTTCTCTAGGAGATTACCATAGTTGCGGTTTATTAAGTAGTGGCTAGAGTAGTAAGGTCGTAGTAGTTTATAGTTATAGGTGTAAGGCGTAGAAGTAGGGAAGTTAGGCATTATATAGGTATTCGCATGTGCTTAGGTTAGTAGGCTATGTTTGTTACTAGGAGGGGTTATGTGGTTTAAGGCTTTCTCTTATCGTGCCGCGTTTATAAGGGATGGTGTTAGAGCCTAAGAATTTCTCTCCTTGTTCTTATACTTTGTTCTTCTTTTGTATGGCGAGCCTAGAGCCATTTCTTAGAGATGGCCGCATCTGGTGTATCAGCATAGTAGTTAAGCTCACAAAGAATATCTATAGTAGTTTTTGAATAATGGATTAGACCTCGTAAGCTAGCTAGTAGGGGCATATAAGTGCTACGTAAGGCTTAGAGGGGTTAGAGAGTATATAGGAAGGGATTATAAAGGGGTGTAGGGAAGGTTAGGATAGTCATTGTAAAGTAAGACTTAAGAAGTGTAGGAGGAAAGGACCTATGCGTAGAGCTATAGAATTCAAGGCTTCACACTAGGAATAGAGCTGATATTTCGAAGCCAAAAGATGTATATAAGGACACTTTCTGTGAAAGCCTTACTGTAATAACAGCTTTGGTTTCGTGCAGCGAAGTCAGTAAATATATATAGCGTGAATAGACTGCTAAAGCACGGCCAAAACGCATATATCCTACCCGCAAAAGCAATTTTCCGCATCGGGCTTCCTCATACTAGTGAGTATCTGTTCCGGCGATGCCTTTGAGGAGCACTTAGCATTGCCGTCTTTGGCGATGAAAGCGCCTCCGTCCACTGCCAAGCACGTCGTTCCGCAGCCGCGCGCAAGGCGCTTGCGGACCCCCGCCAACAATCTCATTCGCCGCACCTTTCTCCCCACCCTCCGTCCTACCTGCTCCCCTTCTGTCACCACCAAAGCCGGCGCACCACTTACGGTTGCTGCATTTGAAGTCGAGGCCCAAAATGCCCAAATTCTACCACGATGACCCCGAGTGGTCCGACGTCGAGCCGCTGCCACAGGATGACGGCGGCCTGCACCCACTGGCGGCCATCGCGTATACCGACGAGTACAGCGAGGCCATGGGCTATCTGCGTGCGGTGATGGCGAAGAATGAGTTCAGTGAGCGGGTTCTGGGGCTCACGGAGCATATCATATCTATGAATCCGGCGCATTATACAGTTTGGTGAGTTTCCTCTCCTTTGTGTCGACCAAGAGCGAGCCTACACCCGCGACACATGAACAAAAAAAAGTCATAGTACTAATGGGAGTTCTATTTAGGCTCTACCGCGCAAAAACGCTCTCCGAGCTCAAAGCCTCCCTCCAAGACGAAATCGCCTGGCTCAACCCGACCGCCCTCAAACACCTCAAGAACTACCAGATCTGGCACCACCGCCAGACCATCATCGACGGCATCGGCTCTCCTAAAGGCGAACCCGAATTTATCTCCACCATGCTCGAGCAAGACTCGAAGAACTACCACGTGTGGAGCTACAGACAATGGCTAGTCAAGCGCTTTGGCTTGTTTGATGACGAAGAGGAGTTGCAGTGGACGGAGGGCATGATCGATGCGGATGTGAGGAATAATTCGGCGTGGAACCATAGATGGTTTTTGGTGGTTGGGGGAAGGGATGGTGGGGAGCTGCCGGAAGAGGTGGTGAAGCGGGAGATGGAGTGAGTGCTTGGGGAACCCATGTGGTAGGAAGTTACAATATACTGACGAGTTCCAGGTACGCGAAGCGTGAGATTCGCAAAGCGCCGCAGAACCAGAGCCCCTGGAACTACCTCAAAGGCATTGTGCGTCAGGGGAAGCTGCCCTGGTCTACTCTGAAAGACTTTGCGCTCGAATTTGCGGATATGCGACGTCCGGATGATATCTATTCAAGCCATGCTCTTGATTTGCTTGCAGATATTTATGCCGAAGAGGAGAATAACAAAGACGAGGCGAGGAAGGCGCTGGATCTGCTGGCGACCAAGTTTGATCCAATCAGGGCCCATTATTGGAACTTCAGAAAGGGTTTGCTTGACCAGAATGAAGCGGTAGCGTAAGTGCGACAGGTGGAGACCGGGGAAGCTGGAGAGTTGGGAGGGTGATGTGTGCATTGATACCCGGACGGCGTTTTGGGGTTTAGAAAAGAACCAAAAATTTCACATGACAGATCCGATAAGTCAACATTCCTTTACGCGGTATCCAGTTCCCATTTCCCAGTTCACCGAGCCTTATCGCACAATCTGATGCGCAATCAACGTAATCGGCTCCCCTCCCGACCTCTCGGCCACAACCAAGAAAACCGCCGTCTTTCGCACACTTTCCCGACGGAAACGCGACTTTTCGCCGTCGAAACCTTACACTGCGGCCCTTCACTATCGTCGCAGCAGACGTCGGCGAATCGCATAAGACATTCTAGAACATGGTACCTTCTCCACTATGCGCTAACATCAACATCACCAAGCATAATCGGACAATCTCCCCGCAAAATCTTCGTCGGATCCCCCAGACCAGACCCTAAAATCCTTTAGTTCCCGCCAAGCGCAGACATTCCGTGCCCTGAGTGACTGATAACAAAAGAGCGGAACGCCGTGAATAACCGGCGGATGGGAAGCCAAACCATGTTCGGAGTATGGATCCGTCAGCGCTGTTTTCGACAACGTGATGCAAGCCTGTGCGCTGACTACGCCTTATCGGAATAGTTATAGGGTAATGGAGGTAAGTTATAGGGTAATTCGGGTAGGTTATAGGGTAAGAGATACTACGTTCGGTGAGAACCTTGGCTCTGGGATTGTGGTTTTATCGCGATTGGTGCTTTGGGGTGTGGAGATGGGAGTGGATGGGAAGGGATGCGATGGGTTGTTGCGGATGGGGATGTGGGAACGGGAATGTTTCGGTGAGGGAGGCGTATATATTGCTTGTCTACCCAGTTGGCTGATACGAGTAGGAATTGCCAGACTGAATTTTTTGTGGTAGCAGTTATTTTTTGTCCCTGAGATTTGCTTCTCTTTTTGATCACTGCTTCTTCCTTACCACACATTCTATCTCTTCTTTTACGTAGGCTTCTCAAGAGAGGGAAGAGAAGTCGAGAATACAATTCACAATGGTCGTTCATCCATCTGCGCCGTCGCCGCAACAGCAGGCCAGGCCGTGGGTCGAGACGCCGTTGAGGGAGTCGTATGCGCTTTCGCAGGCTGCGGGATGGTACGGTCACACACTCTCTACTTTCATCTTTTTTCTCCCATTTAACCATACACAACATCGTCCACTCCCTTTCCTTTTTTTCTCTCGGGCATTCACGATCCGTCCCTCTCTTTGAAAACAAGATTAGAGAGTTCTAAATCGTAGAAGCAGAATCTTCCTCAAGCTCGAAACACTCCAACCATCCGGCTCCTTTAAATCACGGTATATCCTCCCCCTTCCCCTTCCTCCAAACAGCAACACTAACATCCCCCCAGAGGCATCGGCAACTACATCCTCCGCCGTCTCGAAGAACTACCCCCAACGCTCACCACCACACCACACATCTTCTGCTCCTCGGGCGGCAACGCCGGTCTCGCCGCCGTCCACGCCTCGCGCACTCTAGGCCTTCCGTGTACGGTCGTGCTCCCCAAGACGATCAAACCGCTCATGGTGAGCAAGATCAAGGCTGCGGGCGCGTTTGAGGTGTTGCAGCACGGGAACGCGTGGGCGGATGCGGATCGGTTTATGAGGGAGGAGATTATGCCGAAGGTAAATCCCACCCCTTCTTCCCCCCCTTCCCACGCTCCCGCAGAGCGCAACAACCCAAACCCAGTCCTCTTTTCCAAGACTAACACACGCTTCACCCAACAGGCCGGCCCAGCAGCCATCTACACCCCGCCCTTCGACCACCCGGACATCTGGTGCGGCAACGCAACCCTAATGTCTGAAATCGCCTCTCAAATGCAAACCCAAACTTCGTCCCCCGCAGACGTAATAATCTGCTCCGTCGGCGGCGGCGGCCTGCTTAACGGCATCATGCAAACGCTCGACACGCTCTCGCTCTCCTCGCGCACCACAGTCCTCGGTCTCGAAACCGCGGGCGCACACTCGCTCTCCTCCGCCCTCAAGGCCGGCGAACTCACCACCCTCGCCGAAGTCACCAGCCAGGCCACAAGCCTCGGCTGCGCGCGCGTCACGCAGGCGACGTTCGACTATGCGCAGAGAGCGAATGTGAGGAGCGTGGTGCTGCCGGATGCGGAGGCGGCGATGGGGTGTTGGAGGTTGGCGGACGATGAGCGGGTTATGGTCGAGTTGGCGTGTGGGGTTAATGTGGCGCTTTGTTATGGGGGGAGGTTGGAACGCGCGCTGGGGAGGAAGGTGCGGAGGGAGGAGAAGGTGGTGGTTGTGCTTTGTGGGGGGAGCAATGTTACGGTTGATATGTTGGCGGAGTGGAGGAGGGAGTATGCGTATCTTGAGGAGGGGAGCGGGGGTATGGACGAGGGTGAGCGGGAGAGCGAGGTGGAGGAGGTGCCGAGTGTGCCGAGTGAGGTTACGAGGAGGCATAGGGGTGGCAGGGAGAGGGAGAGGGGCTGGGGTGGGGAGGTGTTTGCGTTGCAGGCGAAGATTTGAGGTGGGTTGGGTTGTTGGGCGTTGTGATGGTGTTTGGATAGGGTTGGTTTAATGGGTAATGGGGGTATTTTGCATACGACGAATAATGCCGCTATATAGAAATGAGGTGTGCTCAGTAAGGAAAGACCTGGTAGAATATGACGAAAGCTTAGAAATCACCTTCTTGGGCCATGCGGCTGGCGCTGTATCAACCTTGGGGCTCCCATACGGACGGTTGGTGTGGAGCCTTCTACTACAAATGTTGTTGCCGGGGATTTTAAGGGTTAAATTTTCGTGAAGAATGAATGGCGAATTAAAATTTAACTAGGAAGGTGACCTAGGGATATTGACATTTGCGCTATGCCACAGGTGCTGTCACAGTTGTGGAAATGCTGAGGACGGTATTTGAAAAGTAATTTCCGTTCAGAGCTATCCCTTCGCTCTATCGAAAAACTAGCCATTAGAGGGCTATTTGCCAACAGATAGTAACAGTATTAGGTATTGATTTGTACGTCATTTATCTTGATTTAATCTTAGTATCTGCTCAGTTATGGTCAATTCATAATTATCATTGGTACTGTAGTCCCTATTTCCGTCGCGTCTTCTAAGGTGATACTCACGATTTCGAAGTCTCCATTTGTATTAATAAAGTATTAGCAGAGTAATAGAACGATATCGAAGACTTGGACGCCTTGTGTTAATAGGCTAAGGGATTATAGCATCACTCCAAGCACTTGTTAGATAAACGGCTCGATGGTTGATGATGGGACGTGCCGAGCACATGGAAGTGTTAAAATGAGGCTCTGAGTGAGTGAGAGAAAGTGACTGATTGAGTGATCGAGCAGCAACTATAGAGGAAGACTATATAAGGTGATAGTCAGGTGATCTCATCTATGGCCAGAGTCCGTCTTCAAAGAGGAAGTGAGGGCAGGTTTTCTGGTGGCTGCCTCTAGTGGGGAGGCCTGTCGGCCATCAATCCCCCTCCACGCAAGGATAAAAAGGAAAGAAAGTACGGTCTGTGTGATATATGTGTAACATGGATGTCGATGGCCGGTCAGGCCTGGGTTAAGGCTGGTTAGTATTTTTTTTCCCTGGTGGGTGGTTGTTGTTCTATGATGTACGTACCGTTGAAACCGCTGTTACTTCCCACCATTCAACGAATGATTATTTCTCTTTCTTCCGCTTTCTCAAGCCAAGCCGTTCCAATGTCAGGCTTAAATAAGAAAACAGCCATGCCCAGTCGTTCATAGATCCAGATGTCTCCTGAACACTCTATTTTGCCGAGAACGAGCAGCGCATACTCTTGGGTATCCGGTGGGACTCCAAATATACCCCTGGGATCTCTTACTGGAGTTCGAATGTTCGCTACAATGAGGCAATCAACCTCAGACGTGAAGTCTTGCTGTTCACTCCGTGCCTTTTGACTTCGACGAACCGTAGTCATCAGACTTTTATCTTTGCCTTGAAGTACAGCCGCCTGGAGAAATGTGTCTGGGAAGAAGAGATCTCTTTTCCCATAGGCGCGTGTGTAATGTGTTTGGACGGTTTTGCAATCGACCATGGGCTCAAGATTAAACTTGCCGTCATGCAAAGACAAATATGAATGCGAAATCAGGCCGGATAGAGTAATGTTGCCGCCGGACACAGCTCCATATGGGCTTGAACTTTCCAGCTGCATAGCGACGTTCATAACGCGGATGTTCACATCACCGTACAGAAACTTTTCAGATTCCAAAGCCGCATGTGCCGCATATCCAGGGAGTTTGTACTCGACGCGTTGGTCGATGGATGCCCAGGAAAATGATGGCGCCGGAGGATCAGAGAGAGCAGGGCGTTCCTCTCTCGCCTTGATATTCCACAACAAGCCGAGCTGGGCGTCCTCTTTCCAAATTCCTGCCATATAGCACCCCATATCCCACGAGCCCAGCAAAGCAGCTATGCCCGCGAGTGCGGGTAGTTTATCGCTTCGCTTCGTCAATTGACGCTGAGTGTAGAGCGGAACAGTTAGTGCTCTCCATTCTTCAGACATGGCGGCTCTTGTCAAGCGTCTCGTAAAAGGTTTCCCAATATATCTCCAACGATCAACGGGATACGTAAATCGACTACCGGTGCCCAAAACACTGGGAATGTAATGGAACGGCTCTATGGGCTCGTATTTACGTTTCAATCTGTCGAGGTCAAACGTGCCACTGAGCGGCAATTTCCTCCCACATTGGCAGTTGATTGATGTGTGACATTCCCATACCATCTCCGATGCGTGAAATGACACGCTACGACGCGCAAGTATAGTTTCTTGAAGACACCATCCTCGGAGGCTTGTAAAGCTGCCTTGCATATCTGCATCGCTTGATGCATCACCTTGAATATGTGGAAACACGTGGCGTATGCACATATCAAACTCGCCACTAGCTTCAACTGTTTGTAGGGGAATGCCTTGATATATCGCAGGCCGGCTTCCGAGGAATCCTTCAGTATCGCCTCCCGCCGCCGCTGCGATAATCACAAGCCAGGCCTTGGAATAGTACTGCTCCATCTTGCTGGATTCAATTTGCCAGTCTAAGGCGTCGTCTTGGATGATGCACAGGGAATCAATCCAGATAAACTCTATATCCAGCTGCTGTGCGCAATAAACCGCATCTTTGAATGTCTTGGGTAGGTCCTCGAGCGCTATGGACTGGCGCATTTCGATGATATTGGTGCTCAATGTCCTCAAGGTGGGCAGAGCTCCCCAGCAATGACTGAGAGCAATATAACGGCCGAAAGAAGAGTCGGGCACCTCTTGTAGACGTAAAGACAATCCATCAGTGCCACTGCTAAGCGAGAGCAGACGACGGGGCATAGATTTATCCGCTCCAGAGCAGTGAAGATGTGGATGCTGAGTGTCGCACTTGTTGATCCACGCGCGTAGCTGGTCGAAGCACTTTGCAGACGAGAACTCGCTCTCATATTCTGGTGCGACGTCCACACTGGGCCACGGCGATTCAACTCCAGGAAGTGCATAAAAATACCATTGCCATTGATCAATTAACATGCAATCGGTCTGATATGCTCTGGAACCGTTTAAACTGACCCTAATATGCTTGGGACCAACGACCATGTCGACGCCAGGATTTTCGGAAACTGCTGACGGGAGTGCAGTGGACAAGCCCCTATACACTAGGGAACAGAGCTGGCACCCTTTACTACCAGACCGTTTCAGGTCAGACATAAAGAAACCGTGGAGTGACCGCCACTCCCGCTGGCCAGCATTAGGTTGATTGTCTAAGCATGTGAAGCACTTGGTATCGGGTTGGATGACATATCGCATCCAATCTCCTTTTCTTGTGAGATTGTGTTTTATCAAGTACTCGACATTGACTTCATCGAATCCGTGGTTTTCGTGTTCGAATTGCCGCGCTTGGAAACATTCGTTGCATACGCCGAAATTGGGACAGATAATACATCTGTACCACGGGGCCCGGGTTCGCAAGCAGGGTTTTCGGCATGTATCGCATGTACGCGTTCGAAGACTTCCGTAGGCACTGATGTCGATAAAGTACGGTTCTGAAGTGGAAAGTTGGGCCATGGTACTGCAGAATACCCTTCGAGTAAGAGTGAGGTTGTGTTCAGCGGAAAGAGTGGTAAGAGAATGGGACGAGGCTCTTCTCTTTCCACTCTTGTACAGGACGTTTCTTCTTTTCGTATGCGAAACCGGTGAGATTAATTAATTGTCCTCTATACGATCCAATCATGGTAGTGTACTGGATAAGACCACCAGGACTGCAACTGGGAATAGCGAGGTGGCGCTCGTGTTTGCCAGCTCACTTACGGTGGTAGTTGCGGGGCATGTCTGAATCCGGCGAAAATCGATTTCTCTATCAACACCGATCATCAATCGAGTCAGGAAAGCAAGCTACCGTAGTACTTTACAATAACTAACTCCACTAAATGCTAAAAGACTAAGGCTTTGAATACCGTGCCCAGGGGGTGAAAGGCACGATCACGTGACTAAGTCACATGATACTTGATTTCACATGACCAAACCTCACGGATGATATGCAACTTGCGGATTCATAATGATCTCAACATCTTCCTAAGGAGGCTACGTTAATTCTTAATTAAAGCTGCGAATGCTTAATTAAAGAGGCTGTTAATTCATTATTAATATGAAGTATGATCCACGCGTGGATGTTCAGATAATTGGCAGTCACGAGGGCGTACATCCCACGTAAGGGAAGGTCTCCCGGGCATACTCAAGCACCGCCCTCTCAGAAAAACTCTTCACACTTAGGGAGGTTGTAAAATAAGAAGTGTATCGTAATTTTACAAACAGTAAACAACCTCACGTAGAGAGGAGGGTAGTCCTCAGTTTCAAAGCCAGCAAATTATGAAGGATCCAGTATCCTCCCATGGGAGCTCATAAATTGATGAAATGACACTGATTACAACAGCCCCAACATATCTTTTCAGAGCACACAGCACACCCCGTCCTCCGCGCAAGTGTCCTAGACCAGTGTGGAAAGTGGATGGACTTTCGGGCCGATCCATATCTATTACGCCACTTGGATGGATCTGGATGGATTAGCCGGATGTAATCCATTCTCATCCATGGAGGCTTCTGTGGCGCACGCCACCAACTTTATAAGATAGTAGATGATGATCTATCGTCGCTATATACATGATTATGATGGCGTTGAGCTTTTCCTGAGGTCAACAATGCCCGCCTTATCCCAGGAGTGTAAACACTGCACCGCTTGTATTGTACTCTGGTCAAGATGATTGCGCCGCTTCGTGATCATCAGCCCAAGTTGGCTGAATATTCGCTCGGGCTCATCACTCATTGCTGGTATTAACAACATGTCGAAGGCCATCTGCGCAAGGTGTGGATATTCAGTAATACCAACAGTACGCCACTATTCCAGCGGATACCTAGTGTCAACCTGTACCTGGCTATTATAGCGCTCAAACTCATCAGCGATCACTTGTTTGACGCCTTGACTTCGAGCTTGAGTCAGCCCTCTCATGCGGTACTCTTCCATCATGTTTGGTTCCTGTTGACTCTGCTTCTTTGGTGGCGAGATAGCTTCTAAGATCAGTTGCTGCTTGTAGTCGGCAACCCATAGGGCTTTGACTGCTCTCTTACCTTTTATAATCCATGATTTCTGATTAGCCCATTGAGCGTCAATGTACTTCCAAGTGTATGAAGGATGGAGTACAGCAGCTGCCAGATATGCAGGTGAGTTACCGAGTTTGGCATAGTATTCTTCAGCCTTATTAAGCGCGAGTTTAATCTGAGTGGTGAAATGCCATTCTTCTTTGGTAGTAGCTAGCGAAGCATCTTTATACTAGCCATACGCGATCGTAAAATGTTTAACGATGCATTCAATGTCTGCCTAAACGTTGCTGAGTCCACAAGACTTGCCGTCACCTAGCTGACCCTAAAGATCCATTGTCGCCGCCTAGCATGGCTTGAGGAGATCTTTATACTGGATGAGTACTTCCCAGTCGTCTTTATCGAGGGCGTCCTTAACAATAACGTTCTGCGCAGCATCTTCATCTTCAGCCCACCAGCCCTTACTCTTCTCTTTTAAAGCTCGCTGTCGCTCAGACTCCAGGAATTCTTTAAAAGGTGCTCGTAGTTTGCAGAGCGTCTCAATCTCCTCGTAGATACTATTCCAGCGAGTATCATTGCTTCTATGAAGCTCGCGCGGCTTAATCGTATGCCAAAGACTCGGGTCAATTGCCGACTTGTGGTAGCTGACTTGTGCGTCGTGCCAACGTTTTCTTCTTTGTAGACTTATATATATCTAGACGATAATGTTGTGAGCTTTTCTGACTGGCCTGGTCCTTCTCCAGCGCTTCAATTCATCCTTCAAGTCCGCCGACACAGAATCCTCGATTTTGAAGAGATTCTTGTCAAAACCGAACAAGAGATGACGAGCGATTAAGTTGATGATATAGCCTGCGCAGCGCAGGCGGCGCTCACTTGCTCTAAAACCAAACTCCTCTGCAATCACTTCCATTGCCGTATCGTTGTTTGAGGCGTTATCTAGTACAAAGAAGCCCAACCTGTCTTAGATGCCAAAGTCCCTGATCACTCAAATAACCTGCTTAGCAATGTTGAGCCCAGCATGCGAGCTGCTCTGCTCAGGTGTCACCAGGAGAATTACTTTAGATTTGAATTCGGCATTAATAAAGTGTGCAACTATGCCATTAAGTGAAAGACAATTGCCGGAGGTCTAGAGGTTGAATGAGATATGGATCTTGCTAATTGCAGTCTACAACTCCTACTTTACAGCCGCCTTGTAAATCTAGTATGCCTTTAGCATCCACTCACGGACTGTTAGATGACTAGGCAAAGCATCGCCTGCGCGTGGTGAGAGATACTGAATAAGCTCGCGAAATGGTTTACTATCAACCTGCCAAAATGGAATGTTGTTATAAACGATCTATCGTACAAGTAGCTCCTGGAATTTCGCTTCGTTGAATGCTAGCGCAAAGTCATTAAGTATTGCTTGTTCGCGAGGCTGGGTCGAGTCCAGGTTGGACGGCGCTGGTATACTTGGCGGAAGTGGTACGATCTCTCTCTTCTTATTGAAGGTTTTATTGTGGACCTTACGTATATGATCAGCGGGATTTGAGCTGCCTTGTTCGACGTTGAAGCGGTGGCGCCGTAGCGTATTGTCAGCGGTGGTATGGCAGCGAAGGCATAACCACCAGCGCTTATTTATCACAGTATGTTTGATCGGTACACCAACTCTCCAGATGCCCGAGATTAACTTGTGTGAAGGCCGCGCAATTGGAACACTAAAGCCTGGCAGTCGCTTCCAGTTGACCTTGCTGTAGTTGAAGTGAGATGGCTCGATTAGAGGAGGCTCGCCCTGGTGCGCTTTCTTGCTGGATTTGGAGTTGAAGGTTGGCACATCAGTAAGACTTGAGGCGGCAGAAACAATGCTTGAAGTACTACTAAGGGACGGCGATGGCGACGGCGAGAGACCGTGTGATCTCATGATGGTAGCATAGTATGGATCCCAAGGAGATTTGAAGACTGGTTTAGTAGTATTAAGCAAATTCCGACAGTCCATGTTGAAGATGCGGTGTGAAAGACGTGTGATTCATTCAGGAGACTTCTGAACAGTCACCTATAAAAGCTAAAGGCGTAAGCCACCATCGCCTCCATGGATCGTTTTTGGATGGATCGGCACAACTATCCCAAATCCGGATATCTATGGCAATAGATGGATCTGGATGGATCGGCCGATGCGCAGCCATCCGCTTTCCACACTGTCCTAGACAGGACTCTCCGCAGCAGCTCCTACATGTTCCTTCAGTTTATGGTTGATCAAAGCCACGCTATCCACAATAATCGCATCAATCCCAGCCGCAGCTTGCATCTAGCAACGTCAGTCAGTTCCTCTACGCAATCATATGCGGAGCTCAAACGCCTCTAGATTCCAAGACTTACCTTAGCGTCCTCAGGATCATTATTCGGCATCCCAAACGACGTACACATCAACCCCGCATCCTGCACAAAACGCACAAGACTGGGACTAGCAACGAAAGGTTCCGACGACATAACAATACCCGGCAGTCCCCAGTGACGAGCAAAGTGAATCGCTTCCTGCAAGTTACTCGCGCGTACGTCGCCCGTGGGGAACAGGTTGGACTCGTTGAGGAACATTACTGGATACGTGTTCTGCTTATGGGAGGCGAGGATGCAGAGCTCGGGACTGAAGGAGGTGAGCAGGATGGCGCGGTTGCCGCCGTGCTGGTAGATTTCTGCGAGCGTTTTGTCCATGTAGAGGTTGAATTCTACGCCGTAGAGATCCATTTTCCAGTCTTCGGCTTCCCATAACATTGGGTATTCTATGTCGTGTCAGTGAGTTACATTTCGATACGGCGGTACTGATCTTACTCAGTTCTACGTCGAAAGCTACTTCTTCGGGAAGACTCCGTAGTAGTTCCTCAAGCGTGATGAAGGATTCGTGAACTTGCGCTCCCCGGACGTTCCCTTTGAACCCTTTCACTTTGTATTGGTGGGTATGCTTGATTCGGGTCAAAAAGTCGCGTGTTCGGTAATCCTCAATAGTGTCGAAAGACGACGACCTCTGGCGTAGAGGATTTGGCGATTGGCAGATACATCCCGCGAATCCCTTGTTGTCAGGAAGAGCATCGGCTGCTTTCATGTGTTTGTTCATGGGACGTTGCATGTCGCTGATACACATGAATTGATCAAACGACAGGTTCATGGGAGCAATGTCGGCTCCGCTTTCGCTCATTAGGAAGTCGTGGTATATGATGGGCACGTGGTCTCGCGTGAGTTGCACGTCGCATTCAACGTATGATACACCTAGATCAATGGTGGATCGGAAGGATTGGATCGTGTTCTCGCCGATCTGAAGACGCTTGAATGCTGGATTGTTCATGCCGAGTCCTGTGCCTTGGTTAGTGAAGGATGCCGATTGTATGGTGTTCTTACCTCTATGACCAATAAGCCTGGTTCGGCCATTACGATTCCAGAGTTCTTTATAGAATGCTGAGTTCAACGGGCTCCGAGGATCGGGATATGGCGTTGCGAGGAGAAAGTTGATTGTAATTGTCCCTAGTAAGTCAAAATCGTCGCATCCTATGATGGGAAGAACGTGGTCACGGAAAAGGCTCTCTCGACCCGGGCCAAGAGCATTTCCTAGCTCTTCAAGTATAGCCACAGCGGATCCGATGTGAACGGGGCGCTCTATGTCTGGCTTTTGTTGAAACAGCTGGAAGATAATCTTCGCCTCTTTTGGCTTCGTACTCTCAAAGATGTACGGGTAATTGGTCACATCATCCAACACTGGAAGCTCTTGTATTCCGCCACGGCCCTCAGCGCCAAGTCCCTTTGTAAGAATGAAATAGCCGATGGTAGGATGGGGATTATGTGGGGAGTGAGAGAGGTGCGGTGATAAATCTACCGCGGAACGTGGTTTTCGCGTGTTCAACGCTCCAATATTGACGAATATCCTCGTCGTTGACGGCGGGAGTGGCGGCAACGCATTTGTCTTTGGCAGAGGAAACTTCGGTCCCCGAAACTTCAACTTTGGAAGAGACTGTTGCAGGAGACGGGACAGATCCCAATATCCTCGGAAAGCAACGTGATCAAGCGCTGTCCAGCCAAAGTCGTCCTGGAGACTTTCGTCCACTCCCAAGCTCAAGAGAAGTTTGACGGCGTCCAAGCGATCATGGATGCAGCCAATTATTAGAGGTGTCCATCCGTATGGAGAAATTCGTTTGTTGAAATCTGGAGGCTGTGGGAAATTGGCGAGCATTCTGAGATACTCGACCGAGCCTGCTCGCACTGCAATAAAGACGGCGGTCTCTCCAGAAGATGAAACATAGTCCAGATCAACAGGACCAGTCTTGAGAAGAGCGTCTACAGCATCTGTCGAGCCTTGCAGTAATGCTATATGAAGCAAGCCGCCTAATGTATCACCGATTGACACTGTTGACCCCAGAGAGGCTTCCATTGTATCTTCCGACGACAGAAAAAGCCGTGTAACTGATTCGTGACGATTTATAACACTCAAATGAAGTGGGGTATGTCCGTTATTGTCTTCAAGTGCATTGGCATCCTGTGAACTTTTCAACGTGGCCCTCCATTCGTGTGCAAATCGTATGAGCGTCTCGCATATCTCTTTGAGCCCAAGCTCTGCAGCGTAATGCAGAGGAGAACGGCCACGATAGTCCTTACGAATCAAAGCGGCGCGCTGTCCTCCGGGCGTGGCTTCCAAGATAAGAAGGAGAATAGCGGCGTAATCGATTGGTTTTGTTGCGAGCGTGGCAGTGAAAGCTCGGTACGACTGGATGTTGTGCACATCGCGCTCCAAAACTCCTTTGTGAGACGCAACCAGAACCACGTCATGCAGAATATTACGTTGGTCACCAGAAGGGTCCGCTTGAAGACCATAGCCAGTAAGTTTCGATAGCATTTGCACACAGTGGTACGAGCCTTGTAAAAGTGCTTCTCGAAACAAGGTACGGTAGTTTATGGTTGGTTGACTTGCTGTTTGGAGGAATTTCTGGACTTCCTCCACGTCGTCTCGCTTCAAGGCTGCACGAATCGCGTCAGTCTTAGCTGGGGGATGGAAATCGATCGCAGGTCTTCCTGGCTGGTGAAGGTCTGTACCACGATTTGGTGGAACTTTGTATGCATTTATGAGCAGATCGACGGTCTCGAGGGCCTTCAGTGCTGTAAGTTGAGTCGTGAAGTCTGTCTTGAGGGAAGGCTGTGTCTCATTTTGAGTTTCTGGAGAGATGCCCTGGAGCTTGCGAGCAAGACATCGCAACCCTTCGGCGTTCACTTTGCCATACCACATCAGCTTGCATAAATCAAGCCTATATCGAAGACATGTGGCCAAGCTGGCGATCTTCCCGTGAACGTCGTCCCCTAAAAAGACGGACTAAAGTTAGCAAAGGTGACCAAGAGGAGCGTCAGTGCCCATCACCCGAATGAAAAGATAAAAATCCATGCCCCAGAACTACGTGTGAAAGTGTTTAACGCGGTTTGTACTGGGGATTTACTCACCAGATGTCGAAAGGCTCTCGGTGTTGATAAGGCTGTCAGGCTGAATTTCGATATCAAAGCGATGTTGGAGAGACGTAAGCTGATGAGAATAGAAGCTTTGTACTTTCAGCAAGTCGGTCTGAAGAGCCGCATGGGTGCCTGAACCAGTCAGTGTCGTCCTTCGGTGGATTTGCCCAGCCCTCGCAGCAAAATGTCTCAGGGAATATGCTTGGAAGATTCTCTGTAAAACTCCTCCAAGGTAGATACATCATCCAATCCTTGATTTGCAAGGTAATATTTTACGCATTTGTTACTCCCTAAGACCAATTTCCCGCGAGAGCGGGGGTAGGGAGCACCGTCACCTGTTGGATCAATATCACGATGCCCCTCAGTCGCGCGCCGAATCGATAGTTTGATGGCCTTTTTGAGCCCATAGTAATCGATATAATGGGCGCCCCATTCTGGAACGCAGTTTTGGTAGAAGCTGCGACCGAAGCGCATATTGTAACGGCCTACAAACTGTGTGTATGTATATCACCAACTCGGAAGTGGAGGATGAATAGTTGAAGAGACGTGCCGCAACGCGAAAATCGTTGCCTTGTGACGCGGCTGCGGGTGACACGGGGCGTTCTGTATCCCCAACGGGCCAGTCCCATGCATAGCGGACGAATCGAACATGAGCGTTGCCGCCCTGTGGCCGGAAGAGTGCACACAATGACGATCGGACCGATCCGCTGCCGCGGAGGTGTGTTGGGGGCGATTGAGTGTTATAAAGCGCAGCAGACCCGATTGCTGCGCTAGCTGCTAGCATTCACCAGTCCCTGACATGGATCCTCTTTCCATTACTGCCAGCGTCATTGCGGTGGCGACCCTAGCAGCGAAAACATGCGTCTTATTTACATCGTTGCGCCAGACTTATGATATCCTTCCAGGCCGTTTACACGCATTGAACAACGAAGTGGTTGACTTCGAAGCGGTTTGTCGACAGGTTGTCGCCACACTCAACCAGCGTGCCTCTGCGAAGCTAAGCGCCCACTGCGACGATTCGATCCTACATCTCATCCAACAGGCGGAGCAAACCCTCTTCAAATTACAAACCATCTTACACTCGTTGACAGCTGCAAGCCATCGCTCGCGCCTGTCCTCTGCGAATGCGTGGAGAAAGCAACAGCCTCAACTAGAACAGCTCCAAGAGACCATCAAGACCATCAAATGTTCGCTGAACATTCTCCTGGGCGCTTCTCACTCGTAAGTTACATGCTGCCGAACCCTGCTCGCTTCTGCATCTTGATTGAGCTGACTGGCCGAGGCACGATATCACGCGCATTCGCTTGGAGCTGCAGGACATCTCCACAATCACCTTGCAATCGGCTCGCAGTCAAACCGAGACCCGTGCTGAATTCCATCATAGTCTGTCGTCCCATCACAACGCCGTTTACGAGTCGGTATCGGGAATCTACGACCAAGTAGACAAGCGCATCGGCCGGATGGAAGAGCTCCTCAAAGATCAAGCGGAACGACTGCGTGCTCAGCAGGAGATGCAGCTGTCTCCTTCGTACGGCCCGCCGCCGCCCTACCGACGACGTTCAGCAGAACAAGTTTCTGTGCTCTCTCTTGAAGCAGCTAAAGAGGCCCGCACGGATGCTGTCGCCATTCGTGTCACTCGGTCTCCTTCAGCATGTCGGCCTGGCTGTCCATGTGCCTGTCATTCCCAGCAAAAGGCCAATACGCCCGCCATACTGGAGCGCATTGTCGGTAGGCTTTTCGTCGGGTATGCTGGCCTGCCCTTCGTTAGCCAAAAGTGTACATCTGAGAGCTGCGCGAAAGCCCAAGCCGCTCGTCTGAGCATGGAATACTGGTTCCCTATGAGCTTCATTTCCCAAATACTCCGCCTTCAGGTTGCCGTCGAGAATTCCGGGCCTCAGATTGCTTTGAATTTCCTTCGGAGGGTGCCAGATACTGCACAGTGTGTTGGGTTCGCGCAGGCTGGGAACATTCAAGGGTTGCAGGACCTTTTCAGCCGAGGACTAGCTTCCCCACGTGACGTTAGCTCCACACGTGGGTATTCCTTGCTACGGGTAAGTCCCAACACTCTCCACTTGTCATTATTTCGCTCATTCAGTCGTTACAGTGGGCACTATATGCAAAGCAATGGAAAACATGCAAATTCCTTGTTCATTCTGGCGCAGATCCAGACTACCGGTACGTTCTCATCTAGTTTCCACCAGACAGACCCAATCTTTCCATCACAGGTAATGCTTTCAATCTTCTAATGGCGATTTTAGTCCTATCGCAACACACGATAACAGCCCTCGAAATAAAGCGAGCGACTTCATGCTTCAGGGCTTTCTATCTAAAGAAGCAGAAGAATCCCTCCTCTGCCTCACCTCCGGAAGTGATTGGAATGATGAGCAAAACTTCACCAAGCTTCACAAAATAGTGACTGGCCAATCTGGCGCAGATCTTGAAGAAGCTATACGTAGCAATATTGACGAGCTTAGTGCTTTGGATGCCATGGGCCGGACCCCCCTGATCTGGGCAGCTGCCAGAGGTGACAGTGGTGCAGTGGGCTTGCTCCTTGCTCATGGTGCGGATCCCAACGTCTTAGACATACAGTATACTGGAGCAGTCTCATATGCCGCTGAAAGAAGCCACCTTCTGTGCGTGCGGTTACTCCTCGAGGCAGGTGCACTACCCGATCCCCCGCTCCCCAAAGGCGTCTTCGTAGGCAGCGCATTGAACTGCGCTGCTCGAAACAGCTCTGGCCCACTTGTTCTAAAGACGCTGCTCGACTTTGGCGCCGATACCGAAGGAAGTGGCGTCGACAAAGTGACACCTCTCATCCACACCGCACGCACAGACAACGTCAATTTCGCAATGCTCCTACTAGAATACGGAGCCAATATCAACGCCACGACCGCAGCGGGACAAACCCCCCTCACAACAGCAATAACTCTAAACAGCCACAATGTCCTCCGCCTCCTCCTCGACCGCTGGTATGAATACAGCACCTGTCCCCGACTCCACGGGCCGCACCTCCTCAGGACCGCGGCGCTTTTCGCCGATCTCGAAACCATCAAGATCTTGACGGCTACGAATCATTTCCGGTTGAAATACGACAAGTCATACGTGCTCATGGACTGCTTGGAGCAATTTGCAGACCGCTACGATGTTACGGAAGAGAGCCTCGCGGCGTTTCACGATCTGCTTGGTGTTTTGAACGAGGATCCGGCGGCTATGAAGAGTGTCGATAGGCTCATGGAATCAGGTCTACTGACCCATAGACTGCACGAAGACTCATACTTGCATTCTGTCACGAACAGCCCGCATGGGTCGGAAGGAAGTTTCAAGGATGCTGTAGAGACACTGGAGATGCTGAGTTCGGAGAAGAAACTGATTGACGTTTGATTGGCGGTTGTTCTTACGACTTGACGGCCTGTCCTTACGAAGCGACGATTTGATATTACTGGACTGAGAACATGTTCTTTACCTTGCTGATTTCATTCTGGAGGTCCCTGTCGCCAAAGCGTGAGGTGTGGGCAATTTGTACTATTACTTTACAATCAATACACATTCCCTAACGTTTTCTACAGGGAACGTTGGGAAATCCGAGGTGATAAGCCTCATGCTTAACTATATATTTAAGCAAGTACTCCCTAGTCACAGATACAGCGCAAAAAGTTCCAGAGTAAGCAAAAAATCTAGAGATTGCAGACCATCTATAACATATTTATTAGCTATCTTACCAGCCTCTACCATGCTATTTACACCCCCCTAAACCTTATCAGAGCTAATAAATCCCATATACACAGCCTCTTAAGTGCCGTTGCTCTAATTGTAGAATCTATCTTACACTTCCATTTGCAAAGGAGGCAGACCATCCAAATTAGACTAAAGCCGCCAGGCGCAACACTATTCCACATTCGAACCAAACAAGGACAACAATATAATTATATCAAAGCACCACCACCCCCTACTGGGGAAAAATAGGACCTTCGATTCCGCTGTGTCAGCCTCCCGCAGCACCCTCAAGCCATACAAATCCTTCCGCAAACAAGGCATACAGATGGGAACTTAAAGCAATTTTAACAGCCAAGGCCGTATTTCCTACGAGCGCTCTTTACAGGGTCTCTTTTAGCAGTATTTTACCATCGAAAATACGTGACCGAACCTCTACTCCCGCCAGCGTGCCATTCATTGCCGACAGAGTAGAATCGAAGTGTCCCATTTCGCCCCGATGGGGGGTGCTAGCTACTACAAGTGAAATTAAAAAGCGGAATAGCGGGAGCGAGGAGTCTGCGAGGTAGACGGACTCTTGTGCGGAAGGCTCTGGATTGCCCACAGACGAATCTCGAGCTACTATTTCTCTTATCTTTTCCGTCGCCGTTGTTTTTCTCTTGCCGGCAGATCGGAATGTCCCTTCTCCGCGATAAGATCCAACTAGAAGGCTTCTTTAGTTGTCGTAATCGGACTGAGTCTTATGTGTCCTCGGGTAGCCCTATTGAAACGTTGAACACTCAGTTGACCAGGTCGCAGTGACTGGTGTCAGAACGAGCGAAATGGAACATGAAAGCAACGGGAGTGAGATAAAGAGAAGACGTGGGGTTTCTCTGCACAACATCAGGACACTGGCTAAAATCTAGGGCTGAATGTGCGAGGACACTTTTCCATTGCGTTAATAATACTCTACACTGGTACCTAGCTCCGCGCTACTATCCCGCAGCAGGCCTCTTCTTCGGTTTCTTGAAAGGTCCAGGTGGTAGAGACACAGAGGTGTCAGGCGAAGCATCTTGCAGTCCAGAAGCACTTGCTTGACTGTCCTCTAGGAAAGATACAGAGTCGGCGCTGGGCTGTGAGAGAGCGTAGTCTTGCTGTTCCTGAGACAGCCTGGAGTCTTGAAATTACAGCTCGGACTACTCCAACAGCTTAAAACTCAAATCAGCTGGTAGCTCATTGATGATCGAACAGAGCCTCTTGAAATATTCAGGTATCTAGATATCGTAAACGTTCTTCGTGAATTTGTAAGCTGTCCACTTTTCTTTGCCATCGAGTGCTGTAATGTCGAACGTGTGGATAGGATAGCGGTAGAATATAATCTTCTGCTCTTCAATCACCAGGTAATGGCCGTAGATCCTTACGGTCCGGTGGTCATGCGACACTAAGAAGGGGAGGATCTACTAGTCTAGTTCCTTTTCCTGTCCTACTAACTTAAACAGCTCAATGACTCCTCTCGCAGCAAGCGTCATGCTGTGCGCATTCTGCCGGTCAGCGATGTTAAGTGCTGCCGCTCCGCATTTCACCTGGCATGTGAGGAACGGGAAGTACATGTAGTACGTGGCTATGAAGAAAGACGTATCCGTCAGCTCTCCAACGAATGGCCGGAGCTTGTTCAGCTGTTCCTCAGTGAACCCCGACTGGCCGAATCCAACGGCGTAGTCGGGCTGTGGACGTAGACCCGTTAAAGGGATAGAATTGTTCCAGCCCTCGTTGACACTCTTAACTAATATAGTATTGAAACGGTTGGGTCCACGAGATCTCGAGCGTTGTAGGGAGGGAACAATCAATTAGGCGATGTCTCGAATAACCTTAGCTTCGTTCCAATTCCTAATCTCTTCACAGGTGTCTTCGAAGATCTTATCATCAAATAGGGACACCGTTGGAACTGGCTGCTCTGTTTCGAGGAGAGTGTGACAAAGTTTTCTGCTTTTATCTGCCACACCCTCCGGGTGTTTTTTCAGGTGACTCCCTTTGGTGGAAAGAACGATCTCGTATCTCATCGAGCTATATAGGATAGTCTTCTCCTCTCTTGGCTTCTAATCGCTCGGCGTTAAGCTCTGTGCAGAAGAGCCAGTTTCCAGCTTACGGAGAGAAGATGATGACCTCTTCCTGGTAAGAAGAGCCCTCGTGCGATCAAGGCCTTTTTTACCTTCCAGAGGATCTGGACGCTCCATGCTGGCCAGCATCTACCTTAGCAAGCTCTCTTCCTTAGAGTCTCTCGTGAGATATGCGTGGGTATCCTTGCCTGGTTTAAAATACTTCTTTGGCTACTGTCCCTCTTTCGTCCAGTGCTCGATCGGGTTAATCTCGAAGCTAGGACCCGGTTCTCTCACACCGGGTGATCCAGGCTCGGGGCTCGTCGAGTGTGGTTGGGGTCTCTTGGGGGCAGGACTAGCTTCGTCTTAGGGTATGTCTTTACGTTCGGCCTCGGGGTCGTGCTGTCGCTTCCGTTTCCGTCCACTGACTTGTGGGTTGGCTGGTCGATGCTGAGGAAACAGGTAGTAAGCTTCATCGTTAACAATGTAGACCAATACACCTTATTGTCTTGATCTTGCAGAGATAGAATTAGATTACTCTCCTCGCAGCACTCCTGGAGAGCGCGTATCGTCCCCAGGCGTTCGCTTCTGCGAGGTCTTGCGGCTTTTTTCTCGATGTCTCGATGAGAGGGCCCTGTCTTTCGTTGGTGTTGTCGTCGCGGCGAGCGATAGAGCCCACGCACCTGCGATAGAAGAGCGCAGCTCTTCTCTTTGATTGATGAGGTTCGTTCGGTATTTGGCCATGTCGGACGTTGACGGGGGAAAGAGGCGCACTTATGCTGCCGCTGTGTCTGACGGAGGTTGGGTTGTCGCGAAAGGGTTAGGCGGCGTTGCGCGTTGGGATAACTCTAGGAAGCCTGCAACCACCCTTGGCAGCGTCATTCCGACCGCCCTTCCCTAGCAGTTCATTTGTTAGAGAATCCGCTATCCCTCCAATCACAACTATCTCTGGCTCACAATCGGGACGAAACTATCGCTGGTATGTCAAATCTAGGCAGTGATCCACTACCAGCGACCTGCCGGCGGTGGTCGAGACATGTTCCGCATCTCCCGGCAAAACAGAGGAGCTGAGGATTCCGTTCCCCTGCAACTTCTCTAGAATCCCCAGAATCCGCGAGATGGCTCGCTTGCAGGTGAGGCAAATCTGACGATGATACGCCTCCGAGGGTCTGCAAACTCTGGTGCCTGCAGGAGAGATGGTCTCCGGTGGAAGAGCTCGACAGGATGATCAGGGAAGTCCTATCTAGGAATCAGGGCAGATGGATGGGCAGTGGCCCCAGAGAGTTGGACAAATAGCGCTAGGGTTAGGAATTCGTCGTTTCTTTGCTCTTCACCCTGCAGTTGCTCTCGTTTTCTCTGGAAGGCAATATATATCCTGACATAGGGAGCGTTTAGATGCAGTTTAAATTCCTCTATTATGAAAATTTTCATTTGATAGGGCGGTTGCCGCAGACTTGAAAACTTTCGCAAACCAACGTTAAACGTTTGTGTCTTCTTAACGGAAATCTATTTATTGTTTCTCTAAGTCATAGAAGGGCTCGCAGTATTGCATGCTACATTCTTTAACCCCGTTGCAATTCCCCAATCCCTTCTCTAGGACTAGGATCTCCTCCAAAAAGCTCACTTCGGTTATGGTGATCCGGCGTATAGATCTCATGAAGGGGATTCCCAGCCATCTCGTTCGTAGGTCGCGAATTCCCAATCTCTACAATACACTCGGAAGCCAATTCCTCAGTAGACCTTCCCTCGTCCTCAGCATGGCGGTGCTTGCCATTTCTTCGAACCCTTCGGAGGAAGTACAGGATTATCGTTAAGACTGCGATAAAAAGGACGGGTACGCCGACACCAACGCATATCTTGACTCCCACTGGGAGAGACTTGCTTTGGCCTTTAGGCGGCGGCGGAGCATTGACCGAGGAAGTCGGGTTCGCGGAGCCTGTCGTCGTTGCCAACGAAGACGTCGCGGCGGTATCTGATGCCGTAGTAGTCGTCGGTGTATACCGTTTTGCGGCCGCCAAAACCTCCAAGTCAGAACTCTGCCACCAAATCGGCACACCGTCGCCAACGACAGCAAAAGAAGAGGTTACCGTGGTCATAGATACACTTCCCCGGTCCCAGCCAGCTGCCCCTTGAGTCCTTGCAGATATGTAGGTCAAGACCTGGTTGGGCGTGACGAGGGAGCTACACTGGTGCCCGAAAGCCTGGTAGGAGAAGCCGGAGGGGCAACACACGGCCACTGTGGTCTGTGGATCCAGCGATATGAATGTCGATGCATATGCTGGGAAGCTGCTTTTGAAGAGCATTGCCGTGGTCCATTCGAAGGGGCATATTGCGGGACTATCTAGACGTATATCGTGAGTACAATTTGTCAACTATAAACTAGAAGATGGAGGCTCTGCTTACAATAATATGCACCCCATGCTGAGGTAGAGTAGAAGTCTTGCGTCTGGAGAGTACCGGTTGGATAACAAGATGGGTCAAAATAAGGGTCATCTAGGTGACCAAGAAATATGCCGCCACCTGTCTGACGTTTGGAGAGTGTCGCAGTGCAGGACTGTGGGGGTGAAAATAAGGCGGTGATTGGACCGCGATTAAGTTGGGTGAATGATGCTGGGTCGGTGAGAAGAAGAGCTGAAAGTATTGCCGTGGATGCCATGATGTGCGATGTAAAGAGAATAGGACTGCATGCAGCGAGAGAAAGAAGTAGGAAAAATTGAGAGCCGATGCCGTTCAGACGTAAGGCACACTGCGTTGGTATATATGTAGAACACCATATCTCAGCCTTGCCATAGCCCCAAGCCCCTGCTTGATGCGTCTCTCTTCATTTGCGGACTGTACGATAAACGGCAAGTGGTGCAAGGCGGGGTCGAATAAAGGAACTTGTTATTGGGGGAAGTTAAGAACATTTCAGCCTTGTCCGAACAGACCTTAGCCTGAGGTGGTACAGCATGCAGAGGCTTGCAAATAGGGCGTTGGAATCATTATTTTAAGTTCCGGTGGCGAGTGAAGAACTGTGGCGATTTGTGTTCTGCTTGGCCTGGTACCAGTGGGATTGGTGATAGAAGCTATCAGACAGTATGTAACACCGAGAGCATGTGTGATAGTGAGAGAAGTGATGTACTCAGGAGTCTCAGGAGTCGATCATGTATACAGAGGTGGTCGGGACTAGTCCCAATAAAGATACAGAGCCGTTCGCCCCCCCGATGTCGTAACCTAACCTTGGAAAGACAGTCGTCACGTGATCATTCGGCAATACATATGTGACCTTACGGGGGATATGTGACTTGCAGATTCACAATTACCATAGTATCTGGACATCCTTATAAGGAGTATATGTTGATTCAAATCGAAGCTGCTACCATGGAATATCTTCAAACAACGGGGTTGCTGATTCCTTATCGATGGGGCGTCCTCCTGAGGGTGATCCTACCTTCTTAGACCAAGTTCTTAAATTAGCAATTTCTTAATTTAAACCTACGTACAACTTGTTCGTTACTTATCCGCAAGAACTATAAGTAGAGGAATTTAGCTTAAGAGAGGAACGACTTATGAACCGTCTATTTAAGAAAGCACGATCCCCGTAATGGTAGGCACAATCCACGTGGGAATGTAGAGATGATTGGCAGTCACGAGGGCGTATATTCCACATAAGGGATTGACCCAGGGAATTAAAGGACTATATTGTAGAAATCATGACTTCGATAGCAGCGACGTGCGAACTCAAAAGCAAACTCCCCAACACCACCTTAGTAAACTACCATGAGGGCAGCATCTTCCCGCACTAGAGTGAAGGGAAGTGATACCATTTAAAAACTCCAGGGATTCATTCCCTCCCCACATAACTTCTCTCATGCTCTAAACCATGATACTTCGCGCACCGCCCCACCTTGCCTTCTCTACCTGCCTTACCTTCTAATTCTATGAACTCTACTAGTGAGTCTTGACTACTGACATATTCACTAGTCCTCACAATGTAGTGCAGATCCTATTATCCTTCTTAAATTCATAACGACCATCCTTCCCTCGTTCGTCGCCTACATATGCACGATCCCGAACAGGTTTAGCGGGTGCCAGATGCACATCTCACCTGCATCCCATCCCACCCAACACCACCCTCTCCATCCCTCTCCTCTCTCCTCCACTCCACCAAACCATGGCCACCCCGTCCATCCACCTCACTAACCCTTCTTCCTTCTGCCCCATATGCTGCAACCTCTCCCCGCTCACAATCCACCACCTCATCCCACGCTCCGACATCATATGCGACACTAACCGCGGCGTCCTCAACGTCGCCCTAGCCAAGAAAAACAACCTATACGACTTCAACGAGGACGTCCCCAGCTGGGCGGGACGAACGAGGTTCGATTATTGTTCGTTTCGGTTCTTGGCGGCGTTGGGGGAGCTGGTGCGGAGTGGGGAGACGGGGTGCGCGACGTGTGGGGTTTTGAGCGAAGGCGTTGGGAGGGTGTGTGACGGGGTTGGGAGGGGGGATAGGGAGGAGGTGGAGGTTTCTGTGGAGTTTTGTAGGGGGGATGTGGTGAATGTTGAGGTTTATAGGGTTTTGGGGGGTGAGGAGGGGGATGATGTGGATGATTTGGATGTGGATATTTTCGGGGATGTGCTTCCTGGGGTTAAGGTGAGGGAGTGGTGTGGGGATGTGGATTTTTATACTTTGAGAGGTAGGTAACTAACCTTCCTTTTCTCTTTGGTTTGGTTTGGTTTGGTTTGGACCATCCTGTGGTTTCGGTGTCATTGATAAGGAAATTGTTAGATTTGCCAGGCCCGTGGCCGACGATTGGATCGACTATCAAGTACGAACGTCCTTCGCACGAGGGTAGGGTATGGGTCGGTGGGCAAACGCGACACATCGCCCCGACCCTCAGCATCTCCGCAGCAACTACACTAGTAAAGCGATGGATAGACAAATGCACTTCCACACATACCCATTGCAACGCCACGAACGCCAACCACGGGAGCCTTCTCCCCAAGCGCGTCCTCGCCGTCGGCAACGAAGACAACAAAGGAATCCACCTCTTCGAAACCTCCACCCCCAACACCCCCCACCACACAGGGCCCTACATCGCCCTGTCCCACTGCTGGGGCCAAAGCCAACACCTCACCTCCACGCAATCCACCGTGCAAAACTGGAAACAAAACATCCCCTGGGACCGCCTCCCCCGCACCTTCCAGGACGCGATAGCCACAACGCGCAGCCTAGGGATTCCCTACATATGGATCGATTCGCTCTGCATCATCCAAGACTCCGCCACGGACTGGGAAGCCGAAGCCGCGAAAATGGGCGCGATATACAACCGCGCATTCCTCGTCATATCGGCCACGTCATCCGTCGATGGGGACGGCGGGTTATTCTTCCAAAGGCCGTCGCACGTCACCATCACGGGCGTCGATGGAAGCGATCCCAGTAACGCGCCTTTCGAAATCTACGCGAGGAAGTATATCGGCCATATTCCCTTCCGATGGGGCCCGGATGCAGAGGCTGGCTCGCCCGTACAACATAAAGTCTCCACCTATGCGCTGGGCCCCGAGTATCCGCTCCTGACGCGCGCGTGGTGTTTCCAGGAGCGCCTCCTGGGGACCAAGGTGCTGCACTTTACGCGGAGTGAGGTGGTGTTTGAGTGTCTTACGGCTGTGGATTGTGAGTGTGGCGCTATGACGGATTATGAGGAGGAAGTCGTGCTTCCGTTACGGCGGCATGTTGCGTCTAAGCTGTCAGATCTGGAGAGGGGCCATATGGATAGATACAAAAGTAATGATTCTGTCGGGTTTTTACAATCGACGGAGATACGGTCAGACTTGGCTGCATCGACTCTTTCTCCCAAAGACGGTTTTATCCGCTGGCGAAACCTCGTCGCTGAGTACTCCGCAAAGTCGATTACCCATCGCAAGGACTGGCTGCCCGCACTCGCTGGGTTGGCGAGCAAGTGGCATCGCGAAGCCTCCGGGGTGTATTTTGCGGGCGTCTGGAGCAGAGACGTTCTGAGATCGCTTTTGTGGGCTGCTGTGTATTCGGTTCCGGATAAGAGTAATGGCATGGGCGATATGTATATCGCGCCGAGCTGGAGCTGGGCTAGCATCGGGAGGGAAGTTAGTTGGATACCACCCGCTGACGACTTCTTCGTCGATGTGGACGAGGACAAGTCGGCTACCAGACCAAAGACTCACGATGTTTTCGGCGCTGTTACGGGGGGTTGGTTGCATCTGACTGGGCTGGTTGCTGAGGCCAAGTTGTGTAAGATACATCCCAGTGGGCCGGGGGAAAGAAGCTACTTGGGGGTTTTGGAGGCAAATCAAGAGAAAGAGATTTTCCACGTGGATGACCTAAAGACTTGCGAACAGGAGGTTGGCAGCAACGTTCTCTGGATGAAACTCTGCGAAGATGGAGGCCATGAGCGTGCTTTGATCTTGGCTCGCGTGACAGACGAGCGACTTTCGGAATTACCGGAGGAGGTTCAGATGTGCCCAATGGTGTGTCGGAGGATTGGAATCGTTCAGTACGTGAACAAGGATTTTCAATATTACCTCTCAGAACAACTGACAAAGGCCACTATGTATGTGGTGTAATTTCATTGAGGGTTAAACTACATACTGGTTAACGCTCTGAATTGAGATACAAAGCCACCTACACAAACGCCTGATTCCTATGCTTGTACACCCAAAGTAAAGAATTTACACATCTCCACGTCCTCTAGATCTAATTCGATCACTGCTTGCGCTGAGCAGCGGGACCCATCTCCTTGCTGAAAGCAAAGTACGACACCTCGAGACTTGTGAGGGCCCTCAGTCCAACGAAGATAATCGAGAACATGGGAATGATAGCCAGGAAGGCCATAAAGATACCGGGAGAGAAGTACTGGTACTTCTCGAACAATCCTCCCTCTCTTGCCAACTTGTCCCGCGTGTGGGAGGAGAGGTCCCGTTTCAGCTCCATTTGCACAGCATCATTAAATGGACTCTCCATCTCATATGTGGACTTGCCGGCGGGGGAGTTGTGTGTGAGCGGAGGAGTGGTGGTGTAGATTACGGTATAGTCGTCGGAACCAGCCTTGTCGATGATGCTGTCCTCGAGTTTGGCATCTGATCATTCTGTCAGCGATACGTCGTCCCATGTATAGCCTATACTGACCAAAGTCCTGCAGCGAGCCTCTTATCGCACTCCGGAGTCCATTACTGGTTTCCGTAGAGACTCTCCGGGACCCCTCGGTGAGTTCTTTCCGCTCAGGTTTGATAACATGCACCACTTCAGTGCCGCACTGCTTCCTGATGTAGTCGGAGATATCCTGGGCGGGTGACTCGAAGGCGCTCTTGACAGTTGCCGACTTCCCAATCACATCTGGCACAACCAAGGTGGTCCTAACCTTCTCTTCTTTGCCGCTCAGGTAGTGGCTTAACCGGGGTGCTGAGTGGCTGTCGTGGTAATCGTCCAAGCAGGCGCCCTCATGCTCCATCAAAATGTACGTCTTCGTAGGGCAGCTCTTGAGCACGTCCTTTATCCGGCCCGTCACATCGTCTAGCTGTGCAATCTCGTTTTCAGCGCCGGGGATGAGTAGTCTGCGTTCGTTAGCCTCTGAGGTAGGGGGTAGGAGGGAGACCCGGGGGAGCTGTGGCACGTACTCGGCGGTCGAGAAGAGGAAGAAGGGTGACGTGTTGCGGAAAGCGAGAGCGGATGGAATCGCAGCCAGCGCAAGGGCGCCAACCAGTGTCTTGACCATGGTTGTCGTGATGGCGGTGATGGGGTTGCTAGGAGTGACGGTGTGGTGGTGGTGGTGATAGCTCACGTTGGCGACGTCTGCGGAGGCTGATAAGCCGAGGATTATCCGGCCGGGCTACCTATGACGTGCAATAATCGAGCTTCGCGAAATTCAATAATAATGCTGCGGCTACGCTCTCCGTTCAAACACTGTGACTATTACAGCTACAGCCTTTGGTCTGCCTAGACCATACGATTAGTTGCCCCCTCGCCTCCCGCGCTTCTCCCATTCAGGAAAGGTAGTTGCCTGGTGGCGCAGAAAGCATTCGATTCATATTGACTCATCCACAGTGAACCAAGCTAGCCGCAGGCGCATTTGCTCACGCCTTAAGCCCTCTGTAAACCGCATATACGGCCGCCGAACTTCTCATACAACCTACCACATTTTCTTTTAGTTCCACCAGACCGTACAAATATCAAGAGTCTGGCCATTATGGACGTCCCGACTGACGCCAACCGACGACGCCGCCCGCGCAATAGAAACCGAGGTGGCGGCCTTCAACAGCAGCAACAGCAGCAAGAGCAAGGACAAGAACAAGCACATACACAGGCAGACGCACCGCCAAACCAAGGTGGACGCGGCGGTCGCGGAAGAGGCCGAGGGCGAGGGCAAGGTCGCGTTCAGCCAGCAGTTGACGGCACTGCTGAGAGTGCTCCTATACCGCCTACCAATACCAGGAGAGGAAGAGGAGGACACAATGGTCCCGCAAGGCTGGCTGCACGAACTACTGGCGGGCGACAATTTGGGGGGCAATTGACCGCAGAGGCTGCACCTTCATCCCCTCTCCAACCCGACGCACCCGCATTCCAGCCTGGACAACCCATCATCCCGCGCGCACCACGCGCACGCAAGCCGCAGCTCCCTAAATCCACGGCGCCTGATATTACCACTCGGATCCACGAGGATATAGACAACGGCCACTACGAGTGCGCCATCTGCGTAGAGGTGATCAAGAGGCACTCAAAGGGCGTGTGGTCCTGCAGGACATGCTGGACCGTATTCCATCTGGGCTGCATAAAGAAGTGGTCGCGTAACGAGGGATCAGCTGCTGCTCGTCAACAGGCGCCCGAGGGAGAGTTGCCACCGCCCAGGCAATGGAGGTGCCCGGGGTGCAACCTACCCAAAGACGAACTACCACAGGCTTCCTCCTTGTGTTGGTGTGAGAAGGAGTCAGAGCCCAAGTCGTTACCTGGGTTGCCTCCCTTTTCATGCGGTCAAACATGTTCACGCCCACGAATCCTCCCAAAGAAATGCCCACATCCATGCCCGACTACGTGTCACGCCGGCCCATGCCCCCCATGCACGCAGATGGGCCCCACCCAGCACTGCTATTGCGGGAAGAAGTCAATAACACGACGCTGTCTTGACACGGACTACGAACACGGCTGGAGCTGCGGCGATGTTTGCGGCCACCTGATGCCCTGCGGAGAGCATTATTGCCCACAACCATGTCATGAAGGCTCTTGCGGGGCGTGTGAAGTCCGAGTTCCTGCTCGTTGTTACTGCGGACAGATCGAGAAGGACGTTCTCTGTTGCGATAAGAATGTAGAGCGAAACAGCAGTCGGAAACACATTGCAGAAGATGGCTCCAGCACAGTAGAAACCTGGACGGGTGTCTTTGAATGCCCCAACCTCTGTGGTCGCGGTTTTGACTGTGGCAGACACGCTTGCGAAAAGCCCTGCCACCAACAAGACGCCCAACCGCCGCACTGCCCCAAATCACCGGATGTCGTCTCCCACTGCCCTTGTGGAAAGACCGCATTGAAGGACATTTCGGGCACTGTACGAACAACATGCGAAGACCCGATACCGAACTGCTCGAAGCCATGTGCAAAGACCCTAGATTGTGGTCACCCATGTGAGCAGTTGTGCCACCAAGGAGATTGTTCTCCTTGCTCGCGAACTACTTCCATTGCCTGTCGATGCGGGCGGACTACCTCGATGACAGTCTGCCATCAGGGCACCGAAGAGCCACCCCACTGCATGCGCATTTGTCGCGTGTCGCTTAACTGTGGGAGACATGAATGTGGAGAGCGCTGCTGTCCCGGTGAACGAAAAGCCGCAGAACGCCAGTCTCAGCGGCGGAAGCCTCGTCCACTAGACTCTGCTCGTCATCATCATGATTCCGGGTTTGAGGCTGAGCATATCGATACTCGCAGCTGTGGACGACCGCTCCGTTGTGGTAACCCAGAACACCGCTGCCAGGAGCTCTGTCACAAAGGCCCCTGCGGCACGTGTCGAGAGGCCATCTTTGACGAGATCAGCTGCCATTGCCGCCGGACTGTCCTCCAACCGCCTCTGCCGTGCGGCACCAAGCCCCCACCTTGTCACTTTCAGTGCGAGCGGCCAAAAGATTGCGGCCATCCCCAGGTGGCTCACAACTGCCATGGAGACGACGAGTCTTGTCCCAAGTGTCCATTCCTCACTACCAAGTCTTGCCTCTGCGGGAAGAACACTTTGAAGAACCAGCCTTGCTGGCTTATGGAAATACGATGCGCGGATGTCTGCGGGAAACGTCTCCGGTGCGGGGCCCACAGATGCCCGAAACAGTGCCACCGTCCTAGAGAGTGTGAGGAGCCGTGTAAGCAGCCTTGTGGCAAGGACCTCAACACATGCGGTCACCCGTGCATCGCTACCTGCCATTCTCCCATGCCATGCAAAGAACAAAAACCCTGCCAACACAAGATCTTCATAACTTGCGAGTGCCAGCGCATCAAACAAGAGGCAAAATGCGGCGCTTCGAAGAACTCGGAAGGGAACCTGAAGAAAACACTCAAATGCGACGAGGAGTGTGGGCGCCTTGAACGCAATCGCAAACTCGCATTGGCGCTCAACGTCGACCCTCAACATCAAAGCGATCATGTCCCCTACTCTGCCGATACTCTCAACATGTATCAGCAGAACTCGACATGGGCTGCCGCCCAAGAAAAAGAACTACGTCTGTTTGCAGCCGACTCTGAAGCTAAGCGTCTACGCTTCAAGCCTATGCAGCGAAAGCAGCGCGCTTTTCTGCATTCACTAGCTGAAGACTTCGGTTTCGATTCGGAGAGCATGGATCCTGAGCCCCACAGGCATGTTGCCATCTTCAAGACGCCGCGATTTGTTATGGCGCCGATGAAATCGCTGGCCGAATGTGTAAGTTATCCGTCCAGCCTTCTGTTGGCAAAAGTCTAGCGACGCTTTGCCAAGTTTGAACCATGGGAACAGTCGCCCTACTGTCACGTTGAGACTGGCACGTAGCTTCAGTCTGGGGCGGCATGGCGTTGCAATCTTGTCGGTCTGTGAATGAATTTTGCTGACTTTATCCTCCTAGGTCCGCATACGACAAGTCCAACGTGTCGCAACCTCCACCACCACAACCCTCTCTTCGCGACCCAAAGCTAGCGTAGTCTCCGCTGACCCTTACAACGCCTTCCTAATCACCAACGCGCGCTTCGCCCTCACCAGCGAAGAAGTACGCTCAGTCCTGAAATCCGTCCTCCCAGCAACCTCTTTTCCCCTAGAACTTGAAATATCCTTCCTCCCCACCGAGCACGTAGCCCTCAAACCCCCCATCGCCGCCCGAGTAAACCTCCCAGACCGCGACGTCCAAGCCATGCTCGAAAACATAAAAACCCCGCTCTCCAAAGCCTTCTCTTCGCAGAAAATTGGCACCCTGCAACTCGCGCGTCTCGACGCCTCGCTCAACATCCTCCGCATGGAGTCCGACGCTGCGGGCGCGGGATGGAGCCAGGTCGCTGCTAAAGCGGGGGCGCCGCAGCGGAATGTGCAGCACAATACCGCGTTTGGGAATAAGGGCGGGTTTGCAGTGTTGAGTCTGGGGAGCGCGAGGAAGAAGAAGAAGGTGGAGAGGGTGGAGGTTGTGGATGATTGGGAGGTGGAGGAAGAGGCGGAGGAGGAGAGGGAGAGGGCTAGTGTGGGGAATAGTGGGGCGGATAGTGGGTGGAATAGTGAGGTTGAGGGTGGGGGAGGGGTTGCAGCAGTTGGAGTTGGGGTTGGGGTGGAGGAGGTGCCTGCTACGTGAAGGCGGGGGTTTTTGGGGGAGTTGTAGTGATGGGAAGGCAGGGAGTTGGACTTGCTGTGGTAGCTCGGCAATGTGTTAAGCCCCGGCAAAAGCTTTACAGAACACGGAGGTATCTCGAGCTCCCCTTCTGCGCCGGAACCCGGGAACTGGGAGCTGTACAATAAATCAAATTACGAAGACGGCCTGCAATGATGCGGAAAAATGTGCATTATATACAGCAGCAAGATGATTAATTACCCAATAAAGCTTCTGAAACAGTCAAGTGTTAAGTTAACGCTAGCTTGCATGTACGTATATATGTATGTATTCATGCACTTAATCATGTATGTGTTGAAAGTCCAGCACATCCCCCCGCGGTTCTGATATAGCAGGCCTTGGCCTTGACCGAACGTTGTTGTTGTCGTTGTTGAATTAACTGACTGGGATCTTATAGTTAGTGGAATGTGATGAAGAGTGTGGACTGGACTGGAATGGATTAGATTGGATTGGACTTTATTTTGGTTTAGTTTATTGTCAGATCGAGACTGGGTGGGGGGATTTTTTTTTTGGTGTCCCTTGAGTGGAGTTCCTTTCGTTTCCTTAATGCTTCACGGGTTTGTTTGTTATAGGCCATGTACTGTACTGTGGATGATTGGATATTGGGAAATTTGAGTAAGGGGGTAAAATAACTCATCAGCACCGTCTTTGCATCTCCGTCTTTACTTCTCCCATCCTCTCCCCTCACTTCCTCCCCTCCTGTCCTCATGTCCTCCACGCCCCTCCCCCCTGTCCTCATGACCTCGCCACCCCCTAAACCAACCCCTCAACCTCCCCCTCCGCCCCCTCAATAACTCCCCTCAAATGCCCCGCACACCTCTCCAAGAACCCCCTCTCCTCCTCATCCAGCTCAACCCTCATCTTCCTCACCACGCCCTTGCGCCCCAGCACCGCCGGCATAGAAAGACAGCACCCGAGCTCGGGTTGGTAAAACGACAGCGGGCGCACGGTATGCGAGTCGAACAAGATATACTTACACAGCGAGCTAGTGACGCTCCCGATGCCGTAGTTCGTGCACCCTTTCGCCTTGATGATGGCGCCGGCGGCGCCGCGCGTGCGCTCCGCTATCTCCGCCTTCGCGGCTGCCGTGAGCGATCCCGCGGGCATGGCGAGGTGCAGCGGCGTCGTGCCGATGGATGCGCTGGACCACGCGATGAATTGCGACTCGCCGTGCTCGCCGAGCACGTAGGCGTCGATGCTGCTGGCGGCGACGCAGGCGCGGCGGGCGAGTTCGCCGCGGAGACGCGCCGAGTCGAGACTCGTGCCTGTGCCGAGGACTTGGGACTCGGGGAGGCGGGAGAGTTTGCGCGCGAAGTGCGTGAGGATGTCGACGGGGTTGGCGACGAGGAGGATTATGGTCGTTGGGGCGATGGGGTGTAGCGAGGTGAAGATCGAGTGCAGGATGTGTATGTTGCGGGTTAGGAGGGAGAGGCGGGATTCTCCTGTTTCTTTTTGTTAGGGTCGCTACGTATGGGGGGGAGGGTTGGGGATGGGCGGCATGTGAATGGGGATGTCACGTGCAGCACTCTCCCAATTGCATGTGACAAGTGATGACGGGAAGTATAGTCATACCTTCTTTCTGCTTCGCCCCCGCTGTGATAACTATGATATCTGCATTTGCAGCATCCCTGTGCGTCCCAGCTCGTACCTTTGTGCCTGATCGCCCGCCATACGTCGCGTCGCCCAGGTCGCGCACTTGGCCTTCCAGAAGTTCTGTCTTGGGATCGACCATGATGACCTCGGTGCAGATAGAGTCATGAAGGAGAGTGTAGGCGATTGTGGAGCCGACGTCGCCGGCGCCGATGATGGCTATGCTGGTCTTGAGGCGGTGGGGTGGTGGGGAGGACATTGTGGATGGTATTTGTGATGCAACCAGTACTTGAGGGGTGCAGCTTGGGGGGAGGCTGTGATGGATGATGTTGATGTAGACGGAGTGTGAGAGTGTTGGAAGAGGCGAGCTTTTGAGTGCTGGAGGTAAGGGCGCTGGAAGTAAAGGAAACAGCACCCGAGCCATAAAGTTACTGATACTAATCCAAGAAAGAGTACTGCCAAGCGTGAGGTCCTCCAGGAAATCGTATTTGTTTGCCTTGCCAAGGGCTGGTCGTCCTGTCATCATGCATACGTGCCGATATCCCCGCACCTCGTGTAAACGCGGTGACCCCACTATCACGCAAGCAATCGAATCATGCCTAATAATACCAAGCCAACATTCTCAGCCTCACCTCTTCCCTTCAATTCCCAAGGAATGTTAGAAGGTTATTTACTTCCACACCAGTCTACCAAGGATTCGTAATCTCGTCTTCGAGAGGGTTAGTCGTGGCTCGCAGTTTTGCAGCAACTTCATCAGCCTCCTTCCAGACACGCAGAATGTTCCCTCCCACAACCTTCACGACATCTTTTTCACTAATTCCCTGGCGGAGAAGTTCAGTGACTAGATCGGGGAACTTGGACACATCTTCCAGCCCCACAGGTGTCGAGTCAATCCCATCATAATCCGTTCCCAGCCCAACATGATCATACCCAATGAGTTCGCCGACATGCTTAATGTGTCTGATAACCTGCGCCATCGTTGCATTCTGCGGATACAAGACTGGTAGATCCCCCGGCTTCTCTCCAGGAACACAGGAGATGAATCCGGGATTGAAGTTGATCATGACGATGGAATTGCGCTGCTTGACCAGTTGGAGAATGTCGTCTGGAACGTTGCGCGGATGCGGACACACGGCGAATGCGGAACTGTGACTGAAGATGGGAGGCGCGAGACTGCCTTTCCATGCATCTGTTCCATTGCCGACAAGTACGTCGCGCATCGTGTCTGTACTCACGTGTGATAGGTCGACAAGCATGCCCAAACGATTCATCTCTTTGACGAGGTCGCGGCCGTCGGGACTGAGACCGTGCCAGAACGGTGTCGCGATTCGGGAGCCGAGATCACCGCCCGATTCGATGGCTGAGTCGGCGTATTTGTTGTGGCAGTTCCATGTTAGAGTTGCGTAGCGCACGCCGAGCTTGTGGTAGAGACGTAGTGTTGAGAGGGAGTTGCCGATCTGATGCAGGCCTTCTATGATCACGGGCGAGATCTGACGGCCTGCTTCGAAAGCTTGGATGGCCGAGGTGCTATCAGGGGTCAGGGTGAAGTATTTTGGGTATTGTTGACCGAGGCGGTTGAAGAGGTCTAGGGCTTCGAGAGTTGCTTTGACGACTGCGATTATTAGATCACGGACATGTGAAGTGTGATGATAGGATACTTACATGGCGCATATCTTGCATCAGAGAAGTCCGTCCCGTTCCCCTGCGGACAAGGCATATACGCACTCCAGAAAGCACCAGCTTGCATCCCAGCATCAAGTCGGGGAAGGTCCACATGGCTGATGAAGCCGCCATTCTCGAACTTCTCTCTGAACTCTTCACCGTAAATGTGATTTTTGTATTCGTTTCGAAGTACGATCAGCAAGTCATTGTGACCATCTACAATGTGTTAGAAGTCTGAAACCGTACCATGGTAGACCTAGGTTCAACCAACCAATCAACGGATTCTCTTTCAAGATTGTCTGCGCCCGCTGCTCGTATGTGAGGCGCTTCACGAAAGGCCCATGACTTTGCGCTTTAGAGTAGAGGCCCGAGAGAGGGCGTAATGCGCAGGCGAAGAGGAAGAGGGAGAAGAAGGCGATAACGAAACATTTGCTGGACGCAACGCGTGGTCGCCTCGACTTTATATCATCCTCCGTAAAGACTACTCGCTTCTCATCAATGCATGAATCGTATGTTTCCTTCATCGTGAATTCGATTGGATGTCTGTACGGGTGGCAGCAGGTGGCTTAAACGTAGCGGAGGGGTTCCGTGCACATCATAGCGAGGGCTGAGTTTTATAATCCCTGCACGGCTCGCTTACAAAGACTTCAACTTTGCGGAGTTGTCATTTTACCTCCGAACACTCTCCGAACACCATTCAACGCCATTACCTTCTTCTTGTTGAATCCGCTGTACGATAATTGAATTGAATCGAACCGAACCGAACTGTCAAAATGGCAATCATATCAACCTACACCCTCATACGCAGCCTATCCCTCTTCCACATCACCCTAGCCATCATCTTCCTCCGCAACCCCCGCCTCATCGCCGAGCAAAACATCGTCTTCCTATTCCAAGAAGCAATGCAACTGGTACCTCCCCCCCGCTCCCCATCAAGCCCAAATTCTAACCCCTCGCAGCCTACACCGCGCGACTTCCTCAAGCCCTCAGCAACCACCGCCTTCATCGCCGTGCTCCTCGCCTTCCTCGGCATCAACGACCTCGCTTCCTTCTCCCTCTCAGAGGAATATCTCGAAGCCTACTGGGGCGCGCAGACACCCGCGCGGCTGCTGTTTCTGTTTGGCGTCACGGGGTATAGCTATGCGTTTAAGGAGGGGGGATTGTTTGCGGGGACGGGGAGAGCGTATACACGGAATGTGGGGGATCATTTGAAGAATAGCATTGTGTTCTCGTGGGGTTTTTTGGAACTGGCGGCTTGGTTTTGGGTGAGTGGGTTCAAGTCGAGGGGTTAAGGGGTGTTGGTGGAAAGGGGTGTGTGGGCTGACTGACTGTGTGTGCAGATTTTTATTTCGTTGAGGGATGAGCGGAGGCAGCGAGCTATTAAGTTGTTGGAGAGGAGGAAGGCTGAGCAGGATAGGATGTGAGATGAGATATAGGGGGCTCCGCTGCCGATTCTGGTCAGGGAAGTCGGTGCCACCCCTTGCTTTTTCGACGTCTACACTTGGGTACACATATCCGAAGCAGAACTTGTGAAAGAGGAATCTTTCCGGAAGAAGTATTTAAGGAGCGGCGTCCTACTTACTATAGGGTTCACAGGTTTGCTATCTTCGCTTCTGCGGCCTATCTTTACTGGACCATTGCCCAATCTACAACAATTCGAAATAATACGGCCACCCATCGCTTATCAAGAGAGATAGAGGAATCACGATCTTTCAACACAAGTCCTTCACCTTCACTACGGACAGAATTGAGTACTCCAGCCTGAGCGATGTTGTCCACCACCAACCATGAGCGGAAGAGCACACCCACCCACGAAGTGGCATAATGTAGAGCTTTGCCGCTTTTCAACGACTGTCCCGTCAAATTCGACTACTAAGCAAGAAGCCGCGGCATCTATGATGGAGAAAGATCCAAACATTCGGCAGCGCGTTATTATCAGCAAACAACGGAGCGGGAAATGATCCATAAGGGGCTTGGAATATAGAGCAAACCTCAGTCCTGGTCAAAAATATACGTGGCAAGCGACGAGAGGCAGGAAATGCAACATTTGTACGACCCTTTCTCGCATCTCAAGATGAAAGAACTAAAGATAGGCATCCATTTCATCAGACTAGCGTCCATTTCCTTCTTTTGGTCAACATTCTAATTAATTGTTATCTCAGCCGTCCAGATCTTACCCCGTCTGCTTCGCATTTCCCTACTCGAGACTACCCACCAGTCATGTGGGCGCACAGTACCCCCAAAAACGGATCCTACAATGTTGTATACTGGTGTAGGAGCGAGGCGCGCAGGTATGCGCCACTAAGTCCGCTGTTGTAAGACTGTCACATCCGCTTCGGGAATGGTGTACGACTGGTCGGTGCGCCGTCGGCTCCCCAATGCAAGCCGAAAGGAACCATCCACAACCCTATGAGCATACATTATATAAGCCATAAGGTAACGGATCTTTATCATGGCGCCCAAAGAGCTCGTGTCTTGTCGTTGCCGACACTGTATTCGCTGGAATCTTGCTTGTGGGTGAGCAAGATCTTCAGTTATTACATCTTCTTTTAGTCTTCCAAATTCGGTCGAGTTTTCAAGATGGGTCGCAGCTCTTCCACAGCACCAATGTTAGGTGCCACAACTCCAAATTCACCCCTCAATATCATCATTCTCGGTGGTGGTATCGCTGGTTTAACGACTGCCCTCGCTCTCACAAAATACGCACCGTCCTCGTCACCACGACCAAACATCACCATCTACGAAATCCGACCCGAACCCGCCACCATCGGAGGCGCCGTAAACCTAACACCCAATGCCCTCCGCCTCCTCTCCCACCTCGGCGCCCTCGACGAAATCCGCGCCAGAAACTACGGCAAAGAATGCGAAGCCGTCGAAATCTTCGACCTCTACACGGGCACCAAACTCGCCGAAAGCAGTTTCCTCGGACCCGAAGGGAAAGGGCTAGGAACACCACCGTTCAAAGCGCTCAGAATAACACGAGGCGACAGTCTCAAAGGCGTCCTCGCCGCAATCGCCAAAGAACCAACCATCAAGCTCATCTGCGGCAAGAAAACAACCGCCATCAAAGAAGACAGCACCAGCGTCACCCTAACCTTCTCCGACACCACAACAGCAACCGCAGATATCCTCATCGGCTGCGATGGCATCCACTCCACCACACGCCTCACCCACGTCGAACCCACGCGCACAGCAAACTATTCGGGTATCTGCAACGCCTTCGGCTTCGCGCCGCGACGCCACGACCCCTCAAACCCCACCGCCTACGAACCCGTGCCCTTCAGCACTAGCGGCATGAACTTCGGCCGTCGCGGCATCCTACTCACCTCCTTCCACGACACGCTTCAGACGAGCATCTACGTCGGCGCGCTGATGCAAGTCCCCGACATCGCGTCGCGGGATGGCTGGAAAGCCGCGGGCAAAGACGCGGAGAAGACTCGGCGGGATCTCCTGGAGAGGTATTCTGGGGCTGCGGATCCGGTGGTTGAGCATCTGATACGCGATGCGGAGGATCTGTATCTCTGGCCTGTGTTCACGCTGTCGAAGGGCGGGAGGTGGTGTACGGACCGCGTGATGCTGATTGGGGATTCGGCGCATGCGATGCCGCCGCAGGGAGAGTCGACGGGGATCGTGTTCGAGGACGGCGTGTTGTTTGCGAGGTGTTTGGGGCGGTGGATGGAGAGGCGGGATCTTACGCTTGGAGACAGCGGGATGGGGAAGGGGGAGGGCGACGGCGGGGTACCGCCGGTGAAAGAAGCGTTTGAGGCTTATGAACGCTTGAGAAGGCCGCGCATCGAGGCGGCGTTTGAGGAGAGCAAGGGCGTGGTGAGGACGGTTAATGATGCGGGGTGGTTTGGGCATAGGATTAAGATGAATGTTGTTCCTTGGTATCTTTGGTGGACGAGGGGGTATCGGGAGAGGCATTTTGTGGAGGATGTTACGGCGTGTGCGTTGGGGTATTAGGGTTTTGGGTTGGACGAGTTGAAGAAGTGTTATAGAATTTTGGCGTTCTTTGAGGGAGAGTGTTTCGATTAGTAGGGAAGGGGTCATGGTGTAGGTGTGGGTATTTAGTTTTTGCGATTCCTTTGGAAGAGAATGAGCGATGCGTTACATATCTGATGAAGTTCTCTTTTATTCTCGCCTACCACTCCTGTCTCTCTAGATGTATTAATTCTTTGGCGTTCTGAATGGGGCGGAAGATCTGGATGGAAAGGTGGTAAGGCGGTTGGGGAATGCTGGTCTCGAAGAGGTTGTAGAGGAGAAGGAGGAGTCTAAGGAGGAGCTGTGTGAGGGGAAAAGATTCGAGGTGCATTCAGCGCTCGATTTGGAATACAAAACTCTCGTACAAAACTCTCGGTTTTCAACCCCTTCAATTCCCCACATCATCTTCCCCAAAAGCCCGCAGCCTCCTCCCCATCCGTTCCATCCCTGGGACCATCAATCTCACCAAGCCCCCACACCCCCGCCACCATCTCCGCTCGTATGCGCATTAACCACAAATGGACAGCGAAATCCACCACCCTCAACCCGCCCGCCCTAAAAACCCTAAACGACTTGTCAACAACTGTCTCCCCCCCCTTTCCCCATCCGCGCCGTCCCGCTCATATGCCACGAACTCACCACCTTATTCTTCACAAACTCCCATCTTCTTTCGTTCGAGTCGTCGGGCCCGACGCCGAGGAATTTCAGCGGGGAGGCGTAGATGGGGGCGGAGTGGATGCGGAGGACTGCTCGGAAGCCGGCAATCATGACGCGCTGACCGAAGGGTTGGGTGAGGAGTTTGGGGTCAATGAGGAGGGTGAGGGTGCCGTGGAATTGGGGGCTTAGGAGTTGCTGGAGTTGCGGCCATCGCGAGTTAGATAGAGGGCCATGAGGGCCAAGTTTGTAGTGATTATTACTAATATCTAGCTTCACAGGGGGTTGAAGATGGGTGAGAGAAACAGTAAGGCTCGAATTTATACGGTGCGACCTTACCATGGTAACTAAGCGAGCATGTGAAAAGCACAGGCCTAGAGAATTCACCCATGTGAAGCTAGATATTAGCAATAACCGCTACAGACTTGGCCCTTATGGCCTTCCTGGCCCTCCATCCAACTCGCGATGACCGCAACTCCAGGGGGTTGAATTCTCTAGGCCTGTGCTTTAGTCACATGCTCGGTTAAGGTCGCACCGTATAAATTCGAGCTTCTCACCCATCTTGCTTCTTCCTTCTTCATCCACACCCTCGCATTCTCTTATCATGGCTTCCCCTTTTTAGCTAAGCTGCTTTGAGAACGTCCGTCCAACAGTGTTCCTCCAGCAACTAAAGAGGAAATTAAGGGGTTTCAGCGGAAGCTTTATAATATATCCCGCAAATGTATCTACAACGTCAACCTGCTTAGGTGAATGGACCTAGTGATCTCACAGTTTCCCAAAGGTAAGGACCCTCACTGCTACCGTATAACGCGTCGCTGATCTGCCAAATAGTTTCACCTGAGGAGACTGCTTTGTCGAATTGTGAGACTGCTTTTGTCGATCGATTCACCTGAGGAGACTGCTTTTGTCGAATTGTAAGCAGTCTCCTCAGGTGTAGCTTCGGGAAACTGTGAGATCACTAGGTCCATCCACCTGAGCAGCTTGACGTTGTAGCTAGGTTCGCGGAATATGTTGTAAAGCTTCTACTAAACTCCTTGACTTCTTCTTCAGCTACTAGAGGAACAGGACGGACGTTTGTAAAGCAGCTTAGCTAAGGATAGGGGATAATAATGGCTGAAGTCATTGAAAGGGGAAGGCGTGATAAGAGTATGCGAGGGTGTGGATCGGTTTAGGAGTTGGCAGCTTGAGGAGTGTGTTATTCCGGATTCAGCGGCAGTGGGGAGGGGGAATTTGCGATTGCTGGATGTGTGCTGTTTTTGTTAGTTAGGTGGCTGTCCTTGCACTGTGTTTCTTCTTCTTTTCAAGTCTGTGGAAACGGAACATACAGAAATGAACTCCATAGCAGGCACCGTTGGCTTTCGTATATATCTTTTCACTCTCTCCGGTAGTTCCTCAAACTCAGCCGATGACGTGACAGTATCCGGTTTAAAGCAACCCATTGGCGAAGGAATCTGAATCATCGGTCCAGACTGTACTGTACATCATCCTCTTCACCCTCCTCCTCACGCAAGACCATACTAACCCCCACAAAGCAATGATCCTGTAAATTCCTGCCCACTATCGGCGCGTCCAGCACCACAAGTATCCCATGTTTATGCAACTCCTCCTTCGGCCCAATGCCAGACAGCATGAGTACTATTCAATGCACCCGCGCGAACAACAATCTTCTTCCTCGCCTTGCAAAACCCGCTTATCAATCGTCTCAACGCCAATAACCCTCTTCTCTTCGCCAAAAAAGCACCCTCGCGATCTACGCCTCAGTAACAATATCCAGACTCACCAGCGGGATCCGCCAAATCCGCACTCGCAGACGCAACCCTCACACCCTTCGCATTAAACACAACACCCCGCACCCATCCCGATCAGATCCCCATCATTCGCATCCGGATTAATCCAGTGCCCGCTCTACTAGGTTGCCATGACCACGTCACCGACTTCCGGAACCCGTTCTTCGCCCGTAGCTTACCATGGTAGATTCAAATTCCCCATCGTACTACCATGGTATGCGCGCCTTCAGCTACACCTACCCAGTACGCCACTTAAACCGCTCATCGGGAATCTGCCACGTGCCTGGAGTTTCTCGATCTTCCAAAGCACTCTTTTCTTTTCTTTGCACATTCTCCCATCGATATCGAAACCCGCCCTCCGTATAGTATCCCCGACAACATCACTTCCACTCGTCGTAGTCATTCATCCCTGGGACCTGCCGTCCATCCCGCAGAGATTAATCGTAGTGCTGTCGTCTAGTCCTCGTCCTCTCCCTCTTGCGCAATCGGTTTCTCGCCCGTTGAGCGGCGGCTGAGGGCCCGTTTTGTAGTGCCGGTTCAGTGACGAGTGGGGCATGATGGCGACGCTGGAGCGGTCGGTGGCGGGGAGATGGGCGGTGGGGGTGTCTGTGTTTGCTGTGCCGGCTAGGGGGTGGAGTTAGTGGATGAGTGGATAGGGTGGTGAGCGATTACACCCTCCTACGATGATGAAGGCGTTCGTTTTCTCCGTTCTTTTCAGCTGTTGGAAGGCTGGAGTATAGAGCTTTGATGCGTTTGTGATTCTTCCCTCTGGTGGTTGATGGGAAGTCGTGTAATCGATCTTGATATCCAGACACTTTCTCCAAAACACCCTTATATAAATCCAAAATTGCCGTGCTGACCGGTGAGCTGCGACCACGGGATTCCCACGTCAGGCGTAGCTGCATCTCGACTCCCGAGCACGTTGAACGACAAGGTTCACTCACGTCGGGTTTTGGGGGGGGGGGGGGGGGAAACAGGTGCTGTCCAGTACAGTACAGTAAGTACACCCCGCGCAGACCAAATCCTGGAGCACGTGAGGCGATTCCGATTCCGCACTCTTTCTCCTAACAAATTTTGCATGATATCGGCAGCAGGTACTCTGTAGATGATGGAAAGGGATATTGCGGTGGTGGACTTGACATGTGGCATGTAGAAAGAGGAAGGAGTTTGAGCTAGAGAGCACGATAACTCTCCGCGCCCATGAGATTACTCTCTATACGCACCGACCTTGAAAGGCCTTCCAAGGCACTAGCACTGTCATCGATTTTTCTTCCCTGCGGATATGTGCTGACCTGACTCTACAGAGCGCTTAGGTGACACTCGTATCATGTTTGATGTATCGATTTTCAATGCTATGAAACTACATGTATGTATGGGAGAGAAACCTTTACTATTTGCAAAGGATCAAATGAGTGTGCCTATGTATTTGGGAAGACTGGTTTTTCGTGCTGGTGGGCGGGAGTGGAGTTCGGTCAGGGAGAGACAGGCCACATGCGCGGAAAGAGAGGACTGGAGCGGTGGTGCTGCACGACTTGTGGAATATTTTATGATAAGCGATGTATGATTCGACACTCGACTCTTGATTAGTGCTTTTCTTTCCAGTCCCATTAGTCTATCCGCTCCATATCCACCATTCAAGGTTGAAAACTCTTGAGTACTTATCATCTCGCTATCTACCCCCATACCCGCCCCGTCTACAACCTTGCCCGTTCATCAATCAAATCCCTCATCTCCCACCGCGGAAACTCCGCGTTCCCTTCCGGACCCGGCCTCTCACGATCCCAGGCCCACTTCGCCTGCAACTCGGGTTCCAGCTCGCCCTCTAGCATCTGCACGATGTATTTCCCGAGCACGGGGAGGAACTTGTAGCCGTGGAAGGAGCCGCAGGTTGCGACGTAGAGGCCCTTTGCGCCCGAGTGCGGGGAGATGATGAAGTCGGAGGAAGTGGTGAAAGCGTCCCTGTAAGCACCAGGTGTTAATGATATGTTTAGGTTTTGGGTCTTTAGTAGGGAGGGAGGGCTGAAGCTGAAGGGGAAGAAAGGTAGAAGTGAGATGAAGTGGAAGAGGATACGCACCAGCAAATCCTGTGTTTCTCCATTTTCCAATTCGCGCCGTTCTTGCCGTAGAAGACATTATTGGCATAGTCGATATCCTGCTTCAACTGCCTTGATACATTCCACTGATCGTAGTCTGGCTTGGCAGGTGGAGCGGAGATTTGCTTTCCGAGTATGTTTTGGGTGTTTTTGAAGATCTTTTGGCCCCACCATTTGAGTTCGCGGTCGCGCGTGGGTGGAAGACTGCCGATGAAGGCGCCTGTGTGGGATGTGTTAGTGATTGTGATTTTGGAAGGGGGAGGGGAGGTGGATGGGGAGATGTACCCATTGGAGTAGTAGGAGCCTGAATAGCGACTGGCATCTCCTTGAACCTGCCAAAACTCTCTTCGTCTAGAGTGGTCATGCCAGTGGTGATTCCTCCAGCGATGATTCTGCCTCCTGCACTGATATTCGGCTTCCCGCTTGCCATCGCCGCCTGCTCAAGTAGTCTCGCTGTGTACGCTCCCGTCGACAAGATAACCTTATCAGCGGAGTGGACATCGCCCTTTGCCGTTTTAACACCCGTACACGCACCACTCTTGTCGAACTGTAGCGATTCGATATCTGCAACCACATACCTCACCCCCAACTCAACACATTTCCTCGTCACCGCCACCAATGCATCCCCCGCATTCGCCCACCCACTCGTCCGATTAACCAACACGTCCTTCACACCCCTATAATCCGCATCCTCAAACAACCCCCCATACAACTTCCTCGCCTCCTCCACACCCACAGCCCGCAGATCCGCCTTCCGTCCCAACGCCCGATAATTCTCCAACACCTGCCCCGCATAGTCGCTCCGACAGACCCAATAGAGGCCCGTTTCGTGGAAGAATGGCTTGTACAGCGGATCCGACTTGAAAATGTCCTGCGCTTCGAGCGCGAGCCTGCAGTAGATGACGTCGTCGTAGTCGGCGCGGATGACCTTGTTCCAGTCCCAGGAGGCGGCGACGCGGGAGGAGGCGTCGAAGGCGTCGCGGTCGATGAGCGTTATGGAGGCGTGGGGGTATTTTCTAATCAGGGTGTAGGCGGTGGAGACGCCGAAGACGCCTGCGCCGACGATGAGGTAGGATGGCGCCATGTTTGTCGATTTCCAGGATCCCTAGGACGAAGATGGAATGGAGCGCGGGGAATAGACAGTGAGAGTGAGAGAGGACGAATTTGGCTACGAGCCATTCATTCAACGGCTCGTCCGTTTATATAATCCTTCCAGCCCCGCTCCAAGAGGCGGCTTCCATCGGCCTCGTTGCCGGGTTCTTCACACGGCTGCACTTGAGATGTTAATCGAATCCATTTTGAAGAGCTCCGGAAATCGCGACGATAGCTCTGTCGGGGAGCTGATTTCCTTTTTTAGTAAAGTCTTCCATTGCACGCTAATGCAAGTCGTTGCAGACCCCCCGTTAGGGTGCAATTGGACCGCAGAAAGCCGGTTGACATGGCTTGTTTGAGGAATACTGCATTCATAATAGGTCATGTTCTTTGTTGTTTGTGGGGCGTAGGGCGCGGTTGGTGTGAGGATTGGTGAGGTCACGTGATGCTGTGGTTTTCCGGTCGGATACTACGGGACGCTCTAGGCCGTTCAGAGTTTAGTGCTCGGGAGCGGTTCCGATGGTGGAGTTGAGTTGCCGATAGGAGTTCTGCCAAGGTGTATACCATATGGTATTCATGAGAGGAAGGGCATGTCGTCAAGAGTCGAGGACCAGACATTTGGACGAACCGTATGAGAGATGTCAGATATGAGACGAAAACGCATGCGGAGAATTTATCGGCACTGACTCGGTAATCTGGGAATCTGGTCTCGCGCATAGCTTGGCGAAGACAAGCCCCGCGGAAGTGATGGGTGGTGCTCAAACGCTCCAGTCCCTTTCACAAACGTGTGCGCCTTGGAGCTTTTGGCGCGCACCTCCAGCATGTTGTGAAGGCTGACAGTCATGTCCTCCGTGTCCGCCTCGCCGCCCCTGGGAGAAGAAAGCTTGGACGGTTTCCACGATGATGACGCATACGACAGGCGCGTCCCGACGCGTTCCTCTCGACAAACGGAAGCGGACCGAGACAAGCTGCGACAAGTGCAAGAGTCGTAAGCAGAAGTGTCGAAAAGAGCCCGGCCAGGAGTCGTGTCGGTATTGCACACTTCACAATATCGAATGCTTGACTACACAACCGCGTAAGAAGAGACTCTATGGCAGCGTGGAAGGCCTGGGCCAACGACTGGCTCTGCTCGAGGCACTGGTGAAGGGGGTGCTTCCGGAAGCCGACGTGTCCAATCTGGATGAGATGAGACAGTTGGGCATCTCACTGGGAATCCCACTACCCGGCGACAACGGGGACAATAGCGATGCGAAAAGCGGCAGTGGGACCGGAGGAGAGGGAGAGGAAGAAGAAGCGCTGTCCCTGCTGCCGGACCAGCAAGGACAGGTACAATACATCGGCCCATCGAGCTCCTTTTCGTTCCATCTCAAGTTGCGCACGCTGTGCGGCCAAGGGACCTTTCGCGAGTTCGTGCTCTTTGGCAAGAACGCCGCTGAAGTGGAAGACGCAGATGGCAATACAAACAACAACACGACCTCGACTATCGACCGTTGCTCTCCCGCCAGCGAGCAGGTAGATACGCCAGAAATGCCGACCTACGACTCCCTAATTGGCGCCTACTTCGACCACATCAATCCCGACTTTCCCGTGCTGCACGAAGCTTCCTTCCGCGAAGAGTACGAGGGATGGGCAACTGAGCGGACCAAAGCCGACCCGGCCTGGCTGTGTAGCTTCCTTTGCGTGCTGCTACTCGCTCGTCGCGTCGTCCGCGTCACGTTCCCAGAGCAGGAAGAAAAAGAATGGTGGCGTCGAGTGCAAACTCTCCTTCCTGTGGTCATCTTTACTTCCAGCGGTGTGGCAGTCCAGGCGCTTATGCTTGCAGCAATTCATCTGCACAATACAAACCATCGGGACGCGTGCTGGAACCTGACAGGCACCGCCGTCCGCATAGCCTTTGCGATTGGTCTCCACCAGGACAAAGTCAATACGACCCAGACACCCCTGGCCCGAGAGCTTCGCAAGCGGTTGTGGTGGACGCTGTACGCGTTTGAGCAGATGCAAGTCTCGTCGTACGACCGTCCCAGCTCCATCAACAAAGCTGGGTCCAAAGTTGGCTGCCCGAATGACCGTATCATTGGAACGGCAAACTACTCCCCCCATGACTACTATGCGTGGTTCAACCAGGTGGTGGTTCATCTGGCCTCAGCCTGCGGTGCGCCAAAAAGCACAAAATCAACTGCGAGCGAGGAGTCGTATGTCGGCCCACTTTCGCCTGCAGCGGGAGTCATGCGCGACTTGGAGCGATGGTACCAACGCCTTCCCCAACACCTACGAATGGACGCCTTGGAGATTTCACCTCTGCCTTTTCATCGGCCGTTACTACTCCTCCACGCTCTGTACCACTACACGGTCATTGTCTTGTGTCGAGCAGCATTGCTTGCCCGCGCAACGTCCCTTTCGAAAGAAGGCGCAGATTCCACCAACACAGCTTTAACCAGCATGGCCAATTCATGTACCGAGTCTGGCAAAGCTTTGGCACGCATCCTCCTCAAGTTGGAGAGCATACAAAAGTTTGACCCCATCACTTGGTGGGACATTTTCTACACACTAGCATCTGCCTCAATATTGGTGCTGGATCTAGTCTGCACCAACACAAAGTCAGGAAGTAACAAAGTCTCCGAATCACGCATCCTACTATCACAACTCGCCGATCTAGCCCAACGGCATCGCAGAAACCCACACATGCCCGGCACAATCGACAAGTTCGCCTCCATCGTCCCAGAATTGCATTCGATGGTCGATTCATTGAACAGCAGCCCGTCAGCGAACAAGGTAGATCCACAGCCAGAGCCAGCCCCAACCCGAAACATCGGTCAGCCAACCCCAAACGCCACGCCTTTCCAGTTCGCTGCAGCGGTTACAAACGGTGGCGCCTGCATGTTTTCGGATAATGCACCCGGCCGCTACTTCCCCGAAAACGACTTCGCCGGCGCGCCACAGTACTCAAAGACGCGATTCGATCGCAACGCTCAGATGTCCTTTATGGACTTTACAGTCAACAATATTCAGGAATGGAATTGGGGCGACCTGGGCGGATTGTTAGGCGGCGAGGGCGTGTCTCAGGTGCCGCCTGGCCACCCCCCGTGTCCTGGTCCGCATTAGTTAAGTCAAACATGAATTCATACATAATACTTCTACCAGTTGCAGACTTTCGTTGTCCGCGTTCCTTGCTGCGTAAGCACCCTACTGCTCGCACGGTCGAACAACTCACCGCAGCACCGCAGCGTACCTACGTAGCCGTACGGCACGAACGGACAGGATTACACCTAGGGTATACTGAGTGATCGACAAGTCTTCAATGCTTTCGTAAACTATCTGCCATGATTCGGGCGAGGTGTCTTTGTACCTTTTCGTTCAGTAATGTTAACCAGGTAGTAGCTCCATTTATTTATTCTAATTATAGCTTCGTGGGCCGAGAATGACCGCATAGCATGGGCACGGTACAACACTCTTCCTCCAGCATACGCCTGTATACCTCCCGATGTGAACTCTTCAACCCAAACAGGCTGCCCCTATTTGCATAGCGAGTGCAAACGTAGACGCACGCGTTTCGCATCGGAACTAGAGAGGGAGTTGTTGACACGCAGCACGAACTCTGACTCTGGCACTTTTGTAGTGGTATTGCATTGAAGTAAGGGCGCTATTTTGACGCCTTCTACTCCACGACACGACTTTTTTTTTTTTCTATGAAGGCTCTGAGCGCGTCGCTGTTCTGTCGCTTCTCCGAACTCGTCGTACCCACAGACTCAAGTTCGACGAAGTTTCTCACACGCTTTCATATCTAGAAACTCAAGACCATAGACTAACCTAACCTAAACTAAAATTGAGCCTCTCTTCCACCCTGCAATGGTATCCCCTCATCCTCTCCCTTCCGACTTCCGACTTCACCATCGCCATCGCTATAATCGACGCCCGAATTGGCGGGTTTCTCCCTCTCACCCTCTACGAATCTGCCGCCACCTCCCCGGCCCCCGCCTCGAGAAAAATACGTGATGACGTAAGCCGTGAATGAGGACGTTACGCGGACTCGGCTACGGAGTTGCTTGAGGTGACGGCTCCCTTGATCCCGAGGGGTGTTGGTGTTGGTGTTGTTTTATTCTATCCTATCCGATAATATAAGAGAGAAAGTCGTCGGTATATACAACGAGCCAGCGACACGGGGAATGTCAAATTTCATAGATGGGGGATGAGCACAACGCGCCGTGGTCGTGGGCCGTGAACGGCATCGAATGGACGGCTTCTCGCGGCGCGTGGAGCCGAAGTACATGGTGATATCCATCTATCGCGCTGTTTTGCCTGTGGAAGACGTGAGGGGGTTGATGGGGGATTCGGCGATGGATGCAGAGGTGTGTAGGAGTTGTGATGCGATGCGGATATCTCTACGGGTCCGATTGCTGAGGGCATGGAGATGGATGTTGTGGCGTTTAGTCGGCGTGAGGGGGGTGGGTGGGGTGGTGGGGAGGGTACGGAGGAGATTGGGGGGGAGGTTCTGATTGGGGATTTTGAGAGTTGGGGGGTGAATGAGAAGGGGGGCATATTGTATCTGTTGGGTTATTTGGTTTTGGAAATATAGGGCAATATAATGGATCTTTCCCTATTCTAATGCCTAGAAGCGGTAGTTTTTGGGTGTTTAGGATGCGTTTTGCGGGTATAAAGAGTCAGTGTTTAGGTAGCACGACAGCGAAAATTTATCATTTGGATGTAATGGTAATTTTATGCTTTTACATGCATGCTTTAAACGCCTCTTAGACCTTTTAAAACTAATCACGATTTCTAGACAGCCCAATAAATCAAACGCTAGAGATCCATTATTTTTGAACTTCGGTTTTATGCGATAAAACGAGGCTTCCAATATATTATATTGATGCGATTCACAACCCCTGCATTTCAGCATCAACAAGCGCACTTTTCAACATCGCAAATACTTTTTACGAATAAATCTTTTTCCCGCACCTACTATTATGTTTCATATCTGAAATCTAATACACAGCGCTTTATACCAAAAATCCGCATGCGGAACCCCCAACCCACACGATACCAAAAGCAGCGCCTTTGTCCACCCCAACCATCCATCTTGCCCCCGAACCCCTACCAAAAGCCCAAAATCCTCAAACAATAACACCATATCATCTAAAATAATCCACACGCAATCTCACCAACAAATCCCAGCACCACCACCCAAACACCCCAACAATGGAGCTATCCTGGACAACCCTCCTCCTCCTCACTGTCCTCGTGCCCCTGGTACTCTACTTCTACACCGCGACGCTGCTCTACCTCATCCTCCGCATCCCGGTCTTCGTAATTACCAAGGGCCTCTTGCTCCACATCGAATGGCTCGCGCGGATCTACGACTCGTTTGTGCGGCTCTGGGTGCAGTGCCGTGGCAAAGATAGCTGGGCGCGCGTCGTGTTTGTCGAGTACGGGGTCCGTGTGTACTTTATCGATTTGAATCGGGAGAGCGAGCGGGCGCGAAGGCGTAGGGAGAGCTATGATGCGCTTATGGGGATTGCGGGGGTTAGTGAGGCGGAGAGGGAGAGGGCGAGGATGGATAGGGTGAGGGAGGAGAAGGAGAGGGAGAGGGAGAGGGAGAAGAGGGCGAAGGCGCTGAGGAGGGGGGAGGAGGTGGATGAGGAGAGTAGTAGTGACGGGGACGGAGATGGAGATGGGGATGGGGATGGAGAAATACAGAGGCAGATTGGGAGGGAGATTGTGGAGTCGCAGATGCGGAGGGTGGAGGAGAAAAGGAAGAGAGTTGCAGCGGCGAATGGGGTGGGGGAGCAGTATGTGGCGAGGCGGGATAGTGGTGCGGGTGAGGGTGTGAGGGTTCCGAGGAGACTGGGGGTTGGGCAGAGGAGGAAGAGGGTTGGGAGAATGGGGGCTGTTTGATTGATGATGGGGGATTCACGTGTCGTTTGCCGAATTTGGTGTAGGTGGGGAGGTTTTTTTTTGCTGGCTTTGTATTGATGTAGTTGAGAATATCCTAAAATCGAGAAGTCCATCGGAGAATGGTTATGTTTGTGTGTGTGCATACGAGGGTATACGTGAAGATGAGTAAATATCAAGGCGCAACACTTGATCTGGGCCCTCTACTATCTCTAGAGTAGCAAAATTATTCACCTTATAGAAATACGTCGACATCCACGAGAAAAGAAAGTGTCGTGCTTGATAGTCTCATTTATCGTAGTGATATACTGACTAACTAGCGAGTGACCAACTCTCCCTCTATGGGAAGGACACAGGATATTAATTACAGTGACACTTGTTTCGTACATCTGTGCCATTTTTCAGGCTGGCCTGATCGGGATATAATTTCCTCTCAATTTACACAGCACCTTACTTAATCCGCACCAAAGCACAATATGTCAAAAGTCTCTGCCATGGCGTGCCAGCGTATTTCTGCCACGTAGATTGCGTGTATAGGTGCGTGCTACATAAATGAAGGTATTTGATTTTGCCCTCATGGCACTCCACTCCGATGTCCCTATGAAGAAAGATCAGATCGTGCCTCAGGACGGTGGAATGAAACTCTTGTACCAACACTTGTGGGTCTTGGGGATTGAATTCAAGTTTAGTATAGTTGATAGCAACATGTACTCGAATGAATCGTAACCCTTTGCATTCACGAGTCTTGCCAATCAGGAATCGCGACCGAGGAATGGCAGGGTTCCCCGCCGCTCTAATACAACCCCGAGAAGCGACCGGTAAACATTCTACCCCACCATGTGCCCACGTCAGACGGGACTCACCGAAGTACTTGAACCAAGCTGCCCATTGTAAATCACCCGTACCAAGCTAAAGAATCGCTCAATCTGTGACGTTTGCCATACGGGAGTACTCTCAACCATTTTCTCGCTCAGGGCTGTACTCTCAGGCAGCATAGCAATGGCGACAACCCATCCACCCACCAAACCGGACTGGAGCAATCTCAAAATTCTCCACAGGAACACATTGCCGCCCCGCGCTTACTTCCACAACTACACCTCCGAGCACGATGCACTTAGCTACGACATAGCAAACTCAAAAACCCACAGTCTGTCTGGAACCTGGAGATTTCAGCTCTCTCCCTCGCCATTCGAGGCCCCGGAAGGGTTTGAAACGTCCTCCTTCGACACCTCGTCATGGAGCGACATCGAGGTGCCAGGCATGTGGCAGCTCCAAGGTTTTGGGAAAGGCCCGCAGTATACGAACGTCAAGTACCCGTTCCCGGTTGATCCTCCGAATGTGCCGCTAGAGGATAATGAGACGGGATCGTATGTGAGGAAGTTTACGGTCCCTGAGTGGTTAAGGAATGATCAGATCAGATTGAGGTTTGAGGGTGTGGATTCGTCGTTCCATGTCTGGGTCAATGGCAAGGAGTTGGGGTACTCGCAGGGGAGTCGAAACCCGGATGAGTTCGACATTACAGATTTTGTGGATAAGGAGGGTGAGAATACATTGGCTGTGAGGGTGTATCAATGGTGTGACGGGTCCTATATCGAGGACCAGGATCAGTGGTGGCTCAGTGGCATGTACGGCGTCAAAAACATTTTCTTTATGCGATCAAGTTATTAACTTCAATAGCTTCCGAGATGTCTATCTGGTGGGCTTCCCCAAGGAACTCCGTATCGACAACCTGCACGTGCAGACCCTCTTTAACGACGACACTTTCACCGATGCAAAAATCAGGCTGCACCTAAAGTGCACAGGCCCCGGACCCATAAGAGCGAAACTACTCGACGCAAACCAAAATACCGTGATCTCAATGAACACGGCTGCCCGAGGCGACGGAATCTGCATAGTCCTCCTACCCGTCAACAACCCGCTCAAATGGACAGCAGAAACACCAAATCTTTACACCCTCATCGTCTGGATAAACCGCGAACAATTTGTCTCCACTCGCGTCGGCTTCCGCCACGTTGAGATGAAAGACGGCCTCCTCAAAGTAAACGGTCAACGGATCGTTTTCCGCGGCGTGAACCGACACGAGCATCACCCTCAATTCGGACGCTCTGTGCCGCTCGAGTTTCTCAAGCAAGACCTCCTCACCATGAAACGCCATAACATCAACGCGATCCGTACCTCTCATCAACCGAATGACCCGCGCTTCTATGACCTTGTGGACGAGATGGGATTCTGGATCATCGACGAGGCAGATCTTGAATGCCACGGTTTTGAAATCATCGCTGATGCCACTCTGACTCCTGAGAAACGTGCACTACCGTTCGGTGAGCGCGTATTTCTCACACGGTCCCAGGCCGCAAAGTGGACGACAGACAATCCTGAGTGGAAAGACGCGTATATTAATCGTGCAGAACATTTGGTCAAACGCGATCAACTGCACCCATCGATCATTATTTGGAGTCTTGGCAACGAGGCATTCTATGGCCAAAACTTTAGGGAGATGTATCAATGGATCAAACAGTATGACAGTAGACCGATTCATTACGAAGCAGACCGGGAGGCGGAGACGATGGATATGTATTCGGTCATGTATCCGACAATTGAGAAGATCGTCAAGTTTGCGGAGGATGAGAGTAAGACAAAGCCACTGGTGCTTTGCGAGTTTGTAAGTCCTCCACTGAAATATTGCATTCACATACTAAATCTACCCAACAGGTTCACGCTATGGGTAACGGACCTGGAAACATCAAAGAATACATCGACGCCTTCTACAAGTATCCCAAACTCCAAGGTGGATTCGCATGGGAATGGGCAAACCATGGCCTTCTCACAAATGACAAGAGCACCGGAGACGAATACTACGCATATGGCGGCGACTTTGGCGAAGTGGTGCATGATGCGACGTTCGTCATGGACGGTCTTCTGAACTCGGATCACAAACCCAACTCGGGATTGATTGAATACAAGAAAGCCATCGAGCCGGTGCAATTCCTTGGGGCAAACGAGGGCAAAGCGAAGTTCATCAATCGGTACGACTTCGTCACACTAGATCATCTGACGTGTCACTATACAGTAGCTTCCGCTGCTGAACCAATAGACACAACTGGTACACTCGATGTACCATCGAACGTCGGACCAGGAGCAACTTTTGAACTGGATATTCCCTCGATACCAGCAAGCGAGAGCGAAACCATTATCACCATTTCCTTCCGCCTCAAAGACGCCACCCCCTACCTTGAGCAAGGTTTTGAGATTGCCACAGCTCAGATACAGCTCACCGCTGTTTCACAGCTCCAAGAGCAATCATCGTTCAACGAAGAGCTGAAGATCGACACCTCAGCCCGCAACACCATCACAATCAGCAGCTCAAACACAACCTGGACCTTCAACACTCTCCGCGGCCACCTAACCTCTCTCACCCGCGACTCTGTCGAACTCATCTCATCGCCTCCGGAGCTAAGCATTTACCGCGCCCAAACTGACAACGACATCCCCTCAGACGGTGTAGATTGGAATGAAGCGTATCTTCCTCTCGCCTTTACCTCAACCCAAAAGGTTGAATGGACGCAGCAAGACAAAGACTCCTTTTCCATAACAGTGAACCAGCGCATCGCTCCGCCAGTATTCTCCTGGTCCATCGACTGCGTAGTGACCTACACGTTCAAAGCCAACGGCACGCTCAACATCCACGTCACCGGAAAGCCGCAAGGCGAGAATCTACCTCGTACCATACCGCGTATCGGCTTTGTCCTGGAACTTCCAAAAGCCTGGGCAAGCTCAAAGGTAGAATGGTTCGGCCGGGGCCCGAGCGAAAGCTATCGCGACAGTAAACTCTCTCAACCTGTTGGCACGTACAGCGTCCCTTCCATAGACGATCTATGGGTCGATTATGAAGTGCCACAGGAGAGCTCCAACCGGAATGATACACGATGGCTCAAACTTTCCTCGCCTTCTTCCTCGAACTCCTCGCTCTTAGTCCAATTCGCCGATGCATCGAGCGAGCAAGGAAAACAGAGGAAGACATTTGACTTCCAGATCAGTCATTATAGAATGCAGGATGTATCGGAGGCTGCGCATCCGTACCAGTTGTGGAAGAAGAAACGTGAGGAGGTTGTGCTCAGGCTGGATGCGGAGCATCACGGGTTGGGGAGTGGGAGCTGTGGGCCGCGGACTCTGGATCAGTATGCATTGTTTACCAAGGAATTTGAGTTTGAGGTCGTGCTAGGATGGGTGTAAACGGTGCAAAACCGGGGGTAAATTATTGGATCATGTAGATAGATATCTTGCCAGAGCGAGGTGCGACTGATGAACCCATCTTAACTAAAAAGCCACATTCAAACCCAACGCATGCCCCCAAATCAAGTCAACTCCACAAACACAATAGTGGAACGAAAAATAACCCAAGAAAACCCCACAGCCCTACAAATCCTCATGATCAAAACGTCCCTCCTTCCTCTCCACCTCCCAAATATCCGAAAATTCCTCCCTGTACTGCTTGTCACAAACCTCTTCCGACAACCGATCCAAGCGCTCCGCTCTCTCCTTCTCGCGGCCCTGCGCAGGCCCAAAGTCGCTCTAATCCTTCTGCCATAGCCGTTCCCGACACTCTCTATTGCGTTCCTTTACCGCTTTCTTCCTGCTCTCCAACGCCCTAGTCCACCGCGCCCGTTCGCCTTTACTCTTAATGTTCTACTTGACCGCGTCCTCCTACTCCATCAAAGCCCCAGCAGGGCTACTCAGAAACACTTTATACTGCTTCCGAAAGCGGCTGACCGCGTACTTGCAGATATCCGGGTCGAACAGCGACGCCGTACTGGGGTTGCACATGGGACTCGTAGGCAACCAAGGCGGAATCAAGAACTCCTCCACATAACGCAGAAGATGGCCGCGAACCTCCTCCCTCTCCGTCTTATTCGCAACAACGGCCTTTTCTAAAATCCTATTGCGGTACTTCGGATCGAAATTAAGCGCTTTGTACGGACTCTGCAGCGCCCAGCCGAAATGCGCAAGCGTGAGGTTGGTCTTCTCGTCGGTGTAGAGACTGGGGAGCTCGAAGAACATTTCGGGCCGCTTGGCGGCGATTAAGAGCTGCGAGTTTGCGAAGCCCTGGCCGTAGCTGGGGCTGGTTTTGTGCTCGCCGCGCGGGAGGTATGGCGCGTTGAATGTGAGGGTGGGGGGCTTGGGCATCATTAATACTCCCGAGGGCGTGTGTTCGTGATGCCGGATCGGTCCAAAGGCTAGGTTTGAGCCTGGGAGTGGTTGTCTGGGCGTGAAGAGTGTTATGCCGCTGAGTGCTTTGAAGATGAAGAAGAGCACGATGAGGCCGAGGACGAGGGCGTATTGGGTTGCCTTGGTGCATGCTTTCTTCCAGCGCTTTGCGTCGGCTTGGTAGTACTCATGGGAGAGGATTAGTTCTGTGATTTCTTCTTCTGTTGTGAATGCTGGCTCGACGGGTCTTGCGCTGCTGCTGCGCGAGCGGGTACGGGATGTCATCGTCGATATTGGTCGGTTTGGTGTGCTCCCGTGGAATAAAATGATTGGTGGGTGGGGGATTGGAGGCACGATTAGGAATTGTTGTTTGGTGGGGTAGCTGTAGCGATGTCTTTGTTGACGATTGTCAAGTGGTGAAGTTCCGCGAACGGACTGTTCATTTTCCTTTGTTGACGAAGTGGGATTGAAAAGTGGTAAACATGCACATGATTGTAGCGAAACGATAGATGAATATTATACAAAGAGTGTTAGCTTAAACTAGAATGCATCTCCTCTACACGCACCAACCCCTTCTTTTCGAAAAAGTAGTACAACGCCCGGGGATCACTTAAAACATGCGGGCCAGGGTACGCCTCCAAAAGGGCATAGCAGCGAGCTCCGCGCGCTGTTTGTTGATGTAGTCCCAGTCGAGTTGTCTCCTGCCGCTGTCGACGTCCATTTGGGCGGTGCGAAGCCATCCGGCGCGCTTCCAGAAGTAGCCAGCAACCCAGAAAGCGCCGACCACGAAAAGGGCCAGGTAGGCATTAAAGAAATTTTCAGCAGTACCAAGTTTGGAACCGATGGGAGAAATCGCAATGTAGAACTGTGTATGTCAGCAAAGAACAAGAGGCAATAGTGAAAGGTATATTTACCTGAGCAGCGAGAACACAGAAAATGAGGCCGAGGCCCAGCCAAGAGCCCCAGACACCAAAAGCAGCCGTGAAGGGGATCTCGTCGAGAGTGTGTCCGTGATAAGCCCAAGCCCTGCGAAAGCGAATGTGCGCCAAGCAGATGGATCCCCAAGTGAAGAGGGCAGCTAGACCAGAAAGTTGAAGGAGCCAGTTGAAGACAGTCTCGCCTCCGGCAGACAGGTTCATGTAAGCGAGGGCACCAAAAATCAGAATAGCGCCAACGGAGACCAAAGGACGGCCAGAACGATCAATGTAGGTAAAGACCTTCGGGGCGTAACCCTGCTCACCAAGAGCAGTAAGAGTTCGCGATCCGCCGTATACACCGGAAACACCAATCGAGACGACTGACACTAGAATGACGACGTTCATGAAGCTGTCGAATCCTTTGAGACCAGCATCTAAGCCGACAATGACGAAGGGCGACGCCTTAACATCGATGTAGCCGGACCCAAGGAGCCTCTTATCATTGTAAGGGACGAGAAGGCCAACGAAGAAGAGACCGAGCACGTAGAACCTATTCAGCAATATTAGTGGCTTCGCGCGTGACGTTGGTGAAGCCAAACGAGTGGCGCAGAACTTACAAGGTAATTCGCCAGAAGACCTGTCGGATAGCGGAGGGCAGCGATTTTGCAGGGTTCTTCGTCTCAGCGGCGGCAAGACCGACCAACTCAGTTCCCGAAAAGGCGAAAGCTGCAGTGATGAATACCGAACAGAAACCCTTGAAGCCATTGTTGAAAGCGCCTGGATCGTACCAGAGGCGGGCTCCCCAATATTCGCTGTACTTTCCACGGGAGGGTCCACCTCCAAGAACGCAGACCAGGGCAATGATCATAAAAATTATAGTGGCCGACAGTTTGAGCAGCGAGGACCAGAACTCTTCTTCAGCGTATCCCAAGGTGCCCCAGAAGTTGACCAGGATGATGAAGACCCAGAATACCGTGATCCATACTGCTAAATGAACACCAGCTTCCCAGTATTCGACAGTGAGGCCGGCTACGGTAAGTTCGAGCGGAAGGACGATAGCCCATTGGAAGACGTAGTTCCAGCCCATGGCGAAACCCCAAGATGGATCGATAAAGCGCGTAGAGTAGGTATAGAAACCACCAGAGACGGGATACATGACAGCGAGTTCACCGAGAGCGTAGACTAGGGCTACGTTAGTTCCACATACGAATGCCAAGTGTGCCACAATACTACTTACCGACATTGAAGATCATGACTCCCATAATGATGAAGTCGATGAGCACAAATCCGGGGCCCTGGATATGTCAGCAAGAAAACATGTTTGGTGCAAAGCCGACTTACGCCCTTACTGAGGGCACTACCAGAACCGACGAAGAAACCAGCACCAATACTGCCTCCAATCGCGATCATGTGCAGATGGCGAGGCTTCATAGACCTGTCGAGCTCGACGTGCCGTTCTCCCAACGGACGACGCGTAAAAGACTTGAAGTTTAGACCGTTGCGGGTCATGAAGTCCTCTCGTTCGCGCCACTGCTCTTGGTGAACTTCATCGCTGCCGGCAGGCGTAGGGCTTACGCCCTTCTCGTCCGTCTCAAGGGTTTTCTCGTTCTCGTGGGCGGCCATGATGCTGCTTGATCTCACCGAGGGGATGGAGTAACAGAAATGAATCACACGATCCCGGGGACATGGGCTCTTTTATGCAGAACCGCGATCAGCAGAAGGACCAAATTGGGTTCTTGGAGTATCGGCGGCGCCGACCGGGGAGCCAACCCCTCTCGTCGCCATCTGATGGACATTGCGCATGAGCGAGGCTTGGCGGAGTTTCTGATATGCTTTGCGATAGATGTGATCGTATGGCCTGTTGATTGGGGGAGCTTTGCTGGTTGGCTGAATGGCGACAGTGGCGCTCGCAGCCACGTTCCCCAAGATGTTTTTATGACAGTCCTCTTTGTTAGTGTCACGGCAAGCTCTTGGGACCTCCCTGTCATGGCCTCTTCGGCGGGTTGGCATTGAACGGCGGGGTCCTTGGCAACCTTGTCGTGGTGCTCTTCCTCGTGCGAATGGTTCAAATACACATGGCTTGACCGGGTTTTTGGAAATGAACTTGGTACTCTGTACTGATAACGGTGATAGGAGCGTGGTATCCGGCGTTCCCAGGAGCGGACTCGATGTCGCCCACCACTTCCTTCTAGCGTACGATTTGCACCTGCGTGGAACTTCTTGGCTCGGCGGATGTCAGCGGAAAATCATCTTGGCCGCTCAGACGTCTTGCCAGCTGCCTAAACGGGTAATAGATGCGTATATGGGAATGCAAGCAAGCTATTGAAGGGTCGCTGTCGCTTGGAGGTTACCATGGTAGACAGAGTGCGGTTAACAAGAATTTTCATACCTTACTTTATCTAGTCATCATCACGTGCGCGCTTATGGCTTATAGCTTCCCCATCCATGCAGGTGTCAGCAGCAACCACTAGGGCATCCCTATCAATTTATCTCCATCAGGAGCGACTTTTACTCAACTTCGTCGAACTTTTCAATTTCAAATTTGTGGCTGCTGTGAATGCTGCGTAGCTCGTTACACTGTTCCGTGTTCATGATCATCCCCTTTCTATTACTCCATCATGCATCACATGCGCGTTCGGATCTGCATCCGGGCGCCGAGGTGTTGGGTGGCTTCTGCTACTCTTGCAAGCGCCCACGCCCACGCTTAGAGTTGCTGGAGAACGTTGTGTTCTGCAGACGCCACCTCATGAGATGTCCATTCACGACCGGTAGCATGCCTATGAAGCTTCGCACTTATCACAGTGTCTACCATGGTACACTCTTTGACCTCGCCACATCTAAAAACAAAAAAACTTTGAGACTAAGAGCAGCTCGATCATCCGAGATCCAGCAAGATGGCGCAGCGAACTACTGCAGCTACAAGAATTGCGATTTCTTCATTGCTTCAAGCTTCGTCAAAGACTTGCATTGCAAGATCTCGCAGAACTCTGCTTGCACGCGAGCAATATCGCCCAACGCGAAACGGAAGGAATCGCTTCTAGCCCGCTTCCAAATCCTCACCAAGGTGCTGGGCATCAGATTCGGATTCCGCTGTGTATTGAGCCAAGGGCTTCCGTGTGCTTGGACGGGGTCTTTACCAATTGGGTCATAGCGTCCAACAACGGCGAGTACTCCACGTCACTATTTCCAGGCTACGGAGATTCTGGACTCGTGGACGCGGGGAGTTATCTCGAACTTGGATGCAACATCTACAGCGGGGATAAGCGATGCAAACCGAGAAAGAGTTGGATATGAAGAAGTAGCGAATAGCATTACGAAAATGCGAAACTCCCGTCTATATGCAGCCGCAGAGTACACAGCCCATCCAATCAAGGCCGATATTATATATTCGCGAAGAGAATACGACAGAGGATTCACCAAGAGCGGCCTCAGCACCACCGAGACCTAAAACCAACGCTGAGTCGACATGTGCCAACAAGGGATCCAAGACCCTTATCAACCACGATCAATTCCTCAGCTAGTGACGACTTCCTCTCTCACGCTCTTGAACCGCTTCCCCCTCAACAGTCTCTTCCATTCCTTCTCTCCAGCTTTCGCCGTAGTCCTCACGAGCCTTTCTTCCCTTAGTTTGTCACCGTCTTTCGACTCCTCTCCCGCCTCTTTAGCAACCTTCTTCTTCGCGATTTCCATCTCCAACAAGACCTGATCCCTCACAGCGACAAGAACCTCATGCATGGACTGATAATGCATCTCTTCAAGACCAGCCATCGTAGCTGTAGCCGCACACGGAGATGCTAAATGCCTCCTTCCCCTCATCGCATCCACCCGAATCTCCTTTCCGACTCCCTTGATTTGCGACTGCACTAACGGCGGTACCGGCGGTGTTCTCGGATACAAGAACCGCGGTGACAATACCAGAGAATGCTTCCTCGGTACAATGAACGATGGCGTAGACGGCGAAATGACCCGATCAAATACCGATAGCGGTGATGCTGGAAGAAGCTGAACTGCAGTGGTGAACTGTAACTCCATGACGCTAGATCGTCGACGCGGAGGCGAGAGGAAAGGGTTGAGTGGGGAGAGAGGCGAAGTGAGCGGCTCGGGGGTATCAGTCTCCCAGTAAGAGACCGAAGGAACAGGTGGAGCATCCGATGCTTCCACAGGTGGTGGGTAAGTTGCGCGTCGCGGCGTGGGAGGGCGGCGCGCGCGCCAGGAGGCAGGTTTGGGGATCGGGATATGGAGGGAGCGCGCGCGGGGACGACCGACTGGCATATTTGGCGAACGAGCGTGGGAAGTATAATTGTTAGTTGAGATGAGAAAAGGAAGTCGCACTATTCGGAGCTGGTTGCAGTATATGCCAACTTTGTATTTCTCGACAGCCCCTATATATTCCTCAAATCTGCTTGTGTAACCCCGCTCCATCGCCTAAAGAGCGAAACAGCAATACGCCCTGACTAAAAGCATGGATATTTTTAAGGGCTATTCTTTTGTTGTTGCGCTGATGCTTCTTTGTTCAGGAGGTATAGGTTCAGCATCGAAGGCATCTGGAAAACGCCACAAATACTACAAGCGAGCCTGAAATTCCTCCCTGTCTCATCCCTTACGACCCAGGGAAACATGTGCGAGTGTTGCATATTCGCAGCTAGACTTCGATACTCACGTTCTATTCTCCTATGCAGGCTCTCATGTGGCATTTTTACCACACCCTCTTCCTATCTGGGCATATCAGATACTATCACGGGTTACGAACCTCAAGAGTCAAAATCGCGAACTTGGATGCTGACATGGCGTTTAAGCCTCAGAAGCATGGATGGCCTCTGTGTAAGTGTAAGTGAGACAGGGGTAGTTCAGGGGCCACCTGGGGGATGGTGCGCTCAAGTGGAGGCTGCAAGGCGACTAGGCGAGTTGGAAAAGGAGATTTCAGATATTGTGCTTCCATTTCCTTTCATTCTATGTGGTAGGGAGTTTTGCGTGAGTTGTATCCCTTGATGTATTCAATTGAGGCTTTCGCATGAATGAATATTAGAGTTAGCTGTCAAATCATGATCCCGTACTTGGTGCATACCATGCCAACGCAATTAAGGCATTTTTCTAAGCTAAATAATGGAAAGTGTTGCGAAAGCTTTGAAAGTTCTGCGTGTTGAAAGATGGCTACACATTGAAGCCCCTCCATAGAGTCTCTCAGAACAACTCATCTGCAGCTCGTTCGTGGCTTGTTCTTAAGAGAGGAACGACTTATTAACTGTCTATTTTGAGAAAGCACGATCGCCGTAACTTTGGAAGGCGAATCTCGGTTGCCGGTGTTCTACTCTATGAAGCAAATTTGATAAGATGATGTGAAAAGGGTCGATCGCAGCGACTTTCGGGAGCCGGTAGAGTGAATCACCGGCAACCGAGACCACCACCATGAGGTTTTAGTGAGGATCCTAACATGCAAAAAATATGATCACCCTATGGGGTAAATCTGATAAGATAATAAGCAAAACTGTCCATCGCAGAGACTTCGGGAACCGATAGAGTAGTACTACCATGGGTACCGGCGCCCGAGATTCACTACCCAAGTGAGATCCTCACCACCTGCAAATACACAACCTCCTAGTCGCAATATCCTGCTAACATTACGTACAGGAGTAAATATCTAAATACACAGCTCTCTACTAATAAACTTTGCGCTTATTTCTATATTAAATTTCCCTGGATACCATGATCCACGTGACCCGATCACGTGAATTTTCTATATTAAACCTTACGGGGGATGTGTGACTTGCGGATTCACAATTATCTCAACATCCTCACAAGGAGCCTTGATTAAATTCCAAATCAACGCTGTGATTCTTAATCGATGAGGCGCTGATTCCTTTATTGATATGGGGTAAATACAATCCATGTGGGGATGTTGAGATAATTGGTAATCGCGAAGGCGTACATCCCCTGTAAGGAAGAATTTCCCCCAATTGTTCAGAAATACGTCCTAACAAGACCTTCCTCGCACTCCCAATAACCACGCACTTACCCTCATAACCACCTCCATAAAACAAACTACATCATCCCCACCGTCTCGCTTCTAGACCCAACAACCCTCCTTTTAACCGCCAGTTCCTACGCCCATCACTGCTACCATTACATTTTCACTTGCTTCCACAACATCAGACCATAGACTTCATAGTAGCCAAACGCGCATTCCTATAGATGAAGCTCCAAGGGAGGCTGATGCAGGTACAGACGCAGATACCGAGAACGGGATCATAAACTTCCCCAAAGATTCAGCCGATGATGATGATGACGGGTGGTACTTTTAACCTCTCAACAGACCAGGGAAAGCACTCGGATGTGAGCTACTTTCAGCCCATCATACAACCCTTTTATCCCTCCATCCATCCACTCACTCGCTCATTCACTCCTACCAGCTATCGCAGCCCAGCCCACTCTACCCCCCGGAATACAGCCGGACGACCACATCCTCAAAAAGCCCATACCTCCCCGCCGGCGGTTCCACAAACTCATTCTTCAGCCCTGCATCAGGACTCCCCGGGCCCTCCCCACTACTCATCAACCGGAACCAAATCGGCCTCAAGACATTCCCCAGCGGTGTAGCCACGACAACTTCTACCGTATTCATGCCTTCGGTGAGATAGGTGCTGATATCCGCGACTGCGTGCGTGACGTCTAGGGGTGGGAGGAGGTGGCCGTTGATGGAGGCGCGGAGGGTGTGGTATATGGGGCCGAAATCTATGGTTGCGCCGTCTATGTTGGAGATGTTGGTACTTGGGGGTGGCCAGCTGAAGGTCGTGGTGTAGTATCCTCTTCCTGAAACGTTTTGAAGACCGGGGATGTCGAGCCATGGGACGAGCTGGGGGAGGTGGTGGGTTGTGTTGTGTTTCAGTGCGCCGTGGGTGTAATTGTAGATGTCGGTGGGTGGGTCCCAGTGTTCGACTGTGAGGGTCCAGTTTAATAGTGTGAGGGATTAGGCTGTTGGTGATGGAGTGGTCTTTGTAGGCGGGGTGGTGTTTGCGTTGTTGCTGTTGGTGGTGGCTGAGTGGAATGCTACGATTGTCGACTGATTCCCTGCGAGATTAAATGGGATGGTGGTTGTTGTATTGGTCGTCGTGTATGTGGAAATCGGGACTTGTTGTCCTGTCCAAGCATTGTACTCGTAGGGGATTTTGGTGGATTGGAACTCGATGCTTCCCGTAGAGGCGCCTTCGCCTTGCGGGGAGTACATTGCATCATTGTAGACGAAGACGTAGTCTATGTCTGTTGTAGGATCTGACCGCCAATATGTGTACCAGGAAGCGTTTGTGGAAACCTTTGTCAAAGGCTGGATATTGAGCGATGCGATGGTTGATGCAAGGAGATATGAGTCAGTGACGTGGACATTTGGGAGACGAGATATTGTATCCAGATCGCGAAACACTTGGCGGAGGGTATTGGGAGCCAGTGTTCCGAGCACGGTCGACGGAACGCCTCCCGCAAAGATAATGGGTAGTTTTGCATTCGCGAATTCAATGAGCTTGCTCACACCCTGCAGCGTCAGCGAGTCATTCTTGCGCACGACGAGCGCCTTGAATGCTTGAGCATCTGGAGCGAGGATGCTATCCACTACCTTGGCAGATGGTAAGCGGAGGTTGTCGGGACTGAGGTACTCGTACGCATAGCCCGCCTTTTCAAGATCGGTCGGCTGATACGTCCTCGCTTCGATGTGTCCGGGATACACAGTCGTCTTCTGCCAAATGGCGATGTCCATTTTTGGTACACCGCTTTGGAACACCCAATTGTTGCGCGCAACGAAGTCGAATTGATCGCGATAGAACTCCCAGGCGGGCTCGTACGGGCCGTGCATGCTGGAGTACTGGTAGGTGAAAGTTGACCATGTAGGCCATGTAGTATTTCCATACTATTATTGCTAGCAAATCTCTCGAAGAGAGAATGGGGGTACATACATATCCCGAATACGGGAAACCGTGAAACACGAACTGATTGACCGATCCAGCATACGACCGTTTGACCTTCCAAAGCAACTCCGGCAATGTCTCCACGTATGCTTCTCCACGAACAGCGCCGCATTCCGAAGATATTACTCTCCGTCTCGCAAGGTTCGCCGGTCCTGCGTACTGCCGATACCCATCAATCAAGTCGCCGAAGTCGAGCGACTCCGTCTCTGGTGCGTCGACTGTGGGGACGTTCGCAAGCATATCCATTGGCAGATTGTAAGATAATTGAGCTGAGAACTGGAGGCCGAGATACTCGTTCGTCCATTTCTTAAGCTCAGACTCATAGGCCTGGTACTGCGTAGCGAGCGTAGTACGATAATCGGCAATATGCACGTTCCCGCCATCCGGCTCATCGGTGACATACCATACTCTTGGATTTGATTGCTTATATTTTCCATTACGATGGAAGAGTATTGGAAGCCATTTCTTGATGGAATAGTTGTGTTGCTCTTGGAAGATGCTCGACAAGTTCTTCGTCCAGTACACGTTTGCTTGGATCTCGACGCTGTCTTCCCATCCGTAGTTACCAACTTCTTGGAGCAGTTCTTTGGTGCCGTTTGTCAAGATATGCTCTTCCCAAAACTTTGTCATTACCCGCGCCCCAATAGCAGAGAAGTGGTCAACTGCCCAGGAACCGTTGTTGATATATGACTCTGGCTGACTTTGAGGTCCTTTCATCTCTAGGGGCCCTTGCTGTGCACGGTAGGCTGACTTGTAGAGATACACCGCAAAGACAATATGATTCTGTCCGTTGGTACTATTCGTGGAGGAAAAGTCCACCCGAAGATGTCCAGAAGCGTCAACCTGATCCGTGACATCCGTCAAACTCGAAGCCGACAACGTATACTGAGTCCGATTCAACGGAAGATCGCCGGGAAGGCCACCAGAAGGATCCTTTGAAGTAATATTCGCTGAGCCCAGGACAGTTCCTGTTACAGCAGCTTGCAGTGCTCCCAAACCCCATCCCGGCAATACTCCGTCGAAGCTGCCACCAATGGGTACCGTTATATTATATGCCGAGATATCCCACATCAAGCCTTCCTCTTCTTCAAAAGGCGCCGGTACTCCTGTTCCTTGGTTGGGGCCCATAGCGAAGTCCATGATAAGATCGTTGTCTCGATGTGCTTGAGCGAAAGCCTGGAACATGGTGTCTGCAGGATTTTAGCACAGTCATTTGATCTTTGGCGAGCAAAAACTCACGCCAAGCTGGTGTTCCAAAGCCGTACTTTGCCCAATCTACTGGCGCACAGCTGCCGCGCCCGGCACCGTTTGAAGGCGGTCCTCCATACAAGTAGTATCCCAGCAGCTCTAAGCCGCCACAGCCTACATCTGCAGCGCTCTTCACGTCTCGAGCAACTACTTCTGTATCTACCGATGCATCTGGGATCCAATATCGAAACTTCGGACGGACGTGCTTGGACGGGTTCTCGAATGTGCCTTTGTCAATGACTGCGTCGAACGAGGGATCGGGATTGTTTGGATGAGTGCAATTGCCGGTGCAACCACGAAGAGAGCTCGAAGAAGGATCGATGACCACTATTAAAAATTAGAAATCATACGAATAATCGCAATTCCACGAACTGACCATCATGAAAGCAACACTTCACAGGCGCAACATCTCCCCAGCGCGCAACGCGGACGCGCATGGTTATATAGCCGTCACGCTCCATTATCTAGTTCAATTCGCTCCGCATGAGCAAGATCAATCCATAGGTCGGTTCGGGCCATCATTCCACCGCAGATCACACGCTTTCCCGGAGGAGCTGGATGATAGATGATGTTTTGCGGAGAGATGACGAAAAGCCCGTCTTTTTGTGCGGGGTCTTGGGAAAGCTTGATTGAAGCTTGGACCATCGCTACCTCCTTTCTTCACCCAGCAGATCTTCAAGGGCACAAATTCCACTCGCGAACACAAAAAACCTGGTTCCGTTCCCTTGATCGACTCCTCTGCCGCATGCCTCACATAGTCGGCCTTCGTCTAAGCTTGAAAGCAGATCCATAGCATGACATCCCCAAAGATATTTCCCAAATTCAACATTAAGGACTATGAAACCCAGCACGATGGCACTGAACATCTCGCTATCAACAACACGTTCATCCGCCGCCTCGTGACACGGTTAGCATTACATACCACGGCCCATTTCTTTCAGCGTGATGGCCTCTGCGTCCCCATCTCAAAGCACAAGATAGTAAAGGCAGGGCGACGAGTCCATCTCACCGAAGGCGCGACACTGAAGTACATCGCCGAAAACACCTCTATTCCCGTCCCAAAAGTCTACTGCTCCTTCTTGCACAAGAAAATGGCATATATAGTCATGGAGAGGATCCAAGGCGATGAGATACCGAAAGCGTGGAAAGGCTTGTCTGAGGAATCACGCGAGCGTGTGTTCGCGCAATTGAGGGATATCTTCCAGGAGTTGCGCGCTTTGACGCCTCCCCCGGGCACGGGTGTGGAAAGTTGCGTCCAAGGCTCCTTGTTTGACTCTCGCCTACCTCTACCTCATGGGAATCCACGGTTCGGTCCGTTCAAGACCATTCAGGAATTCCATCTCTGGCTCAGAAAGGGCCTGACGCCCGAAGAACTCAAAGACCGCGAAAGAGATCAGGACTGGCACGACCTCCAGGATATGATGAGCAGACAGGATGGGCCGTGGCTCCCACCGAAATTTACCCACGGCGATATGAATCCTTTCAATATCATCGTTCGCGGCGACCGTGTGGTCGGCATTATTGATTGGGAGTTCGCCGGATGGTATCCGCATTACTGGGAATTTACATCGGCGTGGTTCGGCAACCTTACAAGCACTGAATGGCAGGGCATGCTTGAGAGGTTCATCGACCGACCAATTCCTGAAGAATTCAAGATGGATCAAGTCCGCAACAAATATTGGGGTGAATTTTAATGCTCGTGATCCTGTGACTTGACGATGGCAAGCTTCTATGGTACACTTTCCTTGTTCTCAAGCATATCCCAAGTTGGCTTTGGTTTCAAAAGTTCTTCCACAGGCCGATAGCGACCACTCGTGGTTTTTCCCCCCACGTACTGTCTTGCAAAAGCTTCAATCTTCTCCCAATTCAACTCAGCGGTGCCGACACATTTTCCGTCCTTGGCAATCTCAGCCAGGGCACTCGCGACCCAGGTGCGGCACCTCCAATTCGGATCGTTCTGGACGACTGGGAGCCGTTGAAGCAGGGTAATGAGCCGCTTTTCGCCTTCGATCTTGGCGATGAGAATGCGTGCCAAGAGAGTGGTGGTGTTTCGGACATTCCTTAATGAGACTTCTTCATAGGCCCAGCCGTGTGGGGAATTCTTGACGTGGTAACGTGACCCTGGTACTACCTTAGAGGGATCCTACCTTCTCAGAACAATTCATTAACAGCTATTTCTCAATTCAAACCTATCTACAGCTCGTTGACTGCTTGTTTATGGGAGGTACACGTGGAGGAATTGAGCTTGAGGGAGGAACGACTCATTAACTGTGTGTTTTGAGAAGGCACGATCCCCGTAAGGTATGTCACCCGGTTCTGCTTTGGGCCCGATCAGGAATGCCCAGTGATATCTGAGCAGGTTAACATTTGAAGAAAAATTAAAGACATTTCCAGCGTACTTGCGTTCCTCATTGTTTACAACTCCGCTTGGATATAAGGCAATGTATAGTCGATTTTTGTTGGAGGGCATGCTTGTTTGTGAAAGATAAATGTGAATGGTAGAATAATATGAAGAAGTAATGAAGAAACGACGTTTGGCGATAGCAATAAAATGGCTTGCCTGAAAGAGATGTTGTGTTGAGTATTATGTCGCAGCGCCTGCGTGATGTTCCGGGTCTTTATACTTTCTTCGACATTATTTTTTCCTAGGTCAAGCGAAATTGAAACGAAATAGCCACCCGCCATTCTTTTTTCAGTTTGAAGAATATGTCCAATTCGGTACTCGATTGGCCTTGAGGCATTCGAATTGTATGTTTACGCCGCACTTTTGGGGGCGCTTCGATCACTGAGTGTGGCACAGCTTCAATGCTATCTTTGATGAGACTACAACCCTTGATCGTGAACTGCGCCGCAGTAACGGGCGCTTCCACCTTTGGGGGCGAAAGGTCCTCCAACCAAATCTGAAGACACATGGAAAGAACTATATACTGCGAAACTAGCCAGGAGCTATGACAGGGTAGCGTGCACTTTATCAACCTGTGAGAAATACGTTACCGGGATAGATGCCATGATGGATTGCCCTGTTTCATATCCATAATTGCATAGTGTGACCGCTTTTTCTGCATGGCGCAAGTGATCCTATACTCCTAGCACTGTATGTGTATAGCCGTCATGTCGGCGTTGTAGGTTATCAAAGCTGACGTGCGAGTAACGGATTGGCTTCTCTGTTCCATGATGTAAAAGTGGATCACTGGTATTACCAATCTCTTCGGATATATATGTTCTATCAAGTCCGGATTTGCGCATTCTCTTGTGATCTATTCGCATACCGCACAACGAGATCAATGTCTCTCTCATGCTGGCCAGCGATTGTGTAAATCCACTTATTCAAGTCTTTTTTCCACCACCGATTCGGCAGGTACGCCTCGCTGCACTTCATCAGCAAAAACCAGGACATATCATAGAGAGATTGAAACATACAGCAGATAATACTCATCTCGATGAAACGGAAACTCCAAACTCAACGGCCCCGACTTCACAAGAAACGCATCAGTCCCCTCCTCCACATCCTCTTCCGTCATCTCGACATGCTTCCTCTTATTCCCCTTATTCTTCGCATGCCGCCTAATCGACCGAATCGTGCTGTCCAAATGTACTTCCAGTATCCGCGCATGCCACAGCGAATTGCGCAGCGCAGCACGTACAATAGCCGCGTTCCTCTGTACAAGCTCCTCGTTCCACGCCGGCGCCTGACCCCGCGGAATCATGGGAATCGCCTTCCCCGTATCCAAATTATCCTGCCAATGCGCAAAGTCGAGAGCCAGGTTCAAGTTGTTCCACAGCATCAGACAGGTGAAGCAACTACAGAGCACCTGTGGGTCCAGCGGCCGCACATGTTGGTAGTACTTGTTACTGTGTAATCCCAACGTCCTCTGCCTCTTCTCATCCAGCAGCAATTCTCGCGTAGATGGCTCGACGTCGTCTAAAAATCTCGGAAGTGGGAAGCACTGTGCAAGGAGCGTGTATCGCTGGCTGATGATGCTGTCACCTATAACCGTCGCATGCGCATCGACCAAGGAGCGGAAGCGCCGGTTTACGCGTCCGAATTTCAGGACATCGGCGATGGTGAGAAGTTTTAGGCATTCGAGAACGAGCTCTGTGGGGAGTTTGGCGAGGGTCGGGATGGCGTCGCGCTTGATGTCGCGCTTCTTTTGCTTCTTCTGCTGGCGAGAGGTGCGTTTGGAACGGAGCTGGAGGGCGGCTGTCTTGTCTTCGAGGGGCTCCTCATCGTCTGAGGGTGAGTAGGATTGGCGTGGCATGGTGCTTGTTGGGGGGACTGCGGAGGTGGGCGGCGATGATGACGGCGAAATCGTTATCGATAAGAATTTAAAGGTTAGTCAGCTTTAACATACCAGCTCTACAGATGTACCTGGCTCTCGCAGAAAGATAAACTCGGGAAATAAGCCATCAAAACTCACATCACCAGTAAAGGCCAGCAATTGGGGAGAGTATACGGAACTGAATCACCTTTAGATCAGTTTTACAGAGAATAGTTGTTGGCTTATTTCCCGCGAGGGCCTCCAGCTGGTACCATCTCATGTGATGAAAAGAAACAGGTTTCTAAAATGTTTTGATAAGTTCAATTGCTTAGATGACATAATCATTCAAGAGCCCATTGCACAACCCCCAGCTCCCTCAACAAACTCTCCTTCACACCTTTATTAAACTCCTCCATCTGTGCCATCCCATGAAACGCCTCATTAAAAACCGTACTCAACGTCAATCGTCCCCTAAACGTCCACACAAAAACGACCCCCTGCCTCCCCAGAATCTCCACCCCCTCCCCAACATCCAGCACCTCTAGGCCCCAATCCTCATTCCCATACTCTCTACCCATCTGCTTCTCCACCACCCCGATACTACTACTATCAATCCCGCTTCCCGGACCAGCCTTATCCGCTTTTCCGATCGGTGCCAGAACATCACATAGCGCTCCGGCGTACACGCGATATCCATTGATGAAATCCTGCGAGAGACCAGCGCGGTAGATGGAATTGTAGTACCGCGCATGCGCCTCCCACGACTCCGTGGGTGAAACTGCGACCATCCAGCCTGTGGTGAGTAGGGCAGAAGCGTACGAAGGACCATTATATGGCGGCGGAAGATACGGCTTGAAGCTGAACCGCGCGGTCGAAGTATAATGCTCGTCCTTCCTCTCCTCAGAGGCGAATTGCCAATTCGCAGCCGCAACCGATGCATTAACAGCAGACGTCACACTGACCCCCAACTTCTTACACTTTTTAACCACCTCCGCAGTGCTCTCCTCATCAAGCACAGTCTTCGCAATGCAAGTCCCTCCCGGCATCGTGTCCTCGTCACCAATACAAGGGATCCCCACTGCACCCTCCGCAAGCCCAAATGTCGCGAAACACTTTCTCCCTAGTTCTTCCTGCTCTTTGGAGGGATGTTCAGGTATCTGCGCAATATTTTCGATACTCGGCGCTAGTCTACCTACCTCCTCACCCCAGGGTAACGCAGAAGGCTCGGATAGCTCAGGCTCAGCGACGAGTTTGAATAGCGCATCGAAGAGCTGCAAAACGCCTATGCCATCACTACGCCAATGCGCTGTGAAACACAGGACTTCTGAGGACTTCTTCACAAACGTACAGGTCCAGTACTTGGGCACCCTAGCTGTTTTCACAATCTCACTCGCGTTTTCCGCCTCTTCATCCACAGAGAAACTCTCTCTGAGCCATTCATCCAATCCTCCTGAGGCATCGGGGACGTCGTACGCAAGGCTTTTATTGTCTGGAGCGACGTATGCGGCTATACTCGGCTGCTGGAATCGTAGATGCGCCCATGCTTTGCGGAGGTGCGCAGGGAGGAGAGAGGGCGTAAGGGAGCCGTGCGGCTTGAGTGTTGCGAAGGAGTTTATGTACCAGTCTTTGCGGTCTAGGGAGGGAGAGAGGTTGGCGTTGAGTTTTATGAATGTTTCATTTGGGCCGAGGGGGCGGGTGTGTTGGTGGGGCTTAGAGGGAGAGGGAGTGTATGGAGGCATTTGTAGTAAGTTCGGATGGTGGGAGAATTGATGAGTATGAAGGCTTCATGGAGGTTGGGAATAACTTGAGTATATATGTACCGTACCGCATACGCCGCACGCTAACGAATGGCTATACCCGGGCCTCGAGCTGCATACATGTATGCAGGTAGCACCTAGGCACCTTAGAAGGATCCTACCTTCTCAGAACAATTCATTAACAGCTATTTCTTAATTTAAACTCATCTACAGCTCGTTGACTGCTTGTTTATGAGACGTACACGTGGAGGAATTGAGCTTAAGGGAGGAACGACTCATTAACTGTGTGTTTTAAGAAGGCATGATCCCCTTAAGGCAATGCACCAAACATGTGACGTCCGCTTATCCACGTGACTTGGATCATGATTTAATGTTGCCTGAGAGGATACTATATTGTCAGAGAAATACCACGTATCCTCGCCGTCTATTACGATTGGTGATTCCACCTACGGTTACCTTACGTTAGCTTCTCCCATGACAGGACGCAGTATCCGCAAGGGTTCCCTATTGGGGCAAGTGATTGGCGGCTTGCACTAAGGCTGACCTCACCTATCGACGTGCATATCAATCCTTTGGAAAGCACAACGTGAAGCAGAAACCTTTAAGTGAGGAATCCAGCTTTTGAGTGATTCATGTGTGGCGTTGGAGTCACTCATATCAGCCGCGCTTGGCTCGCACATCGGTCACATTGGAGTATGCAACCCTGCTTGAAGCTACCAAGGTAAGGCAGTCTGTGTCTAGGAGACACCATCACTTGGAGAGGGTGTTTCTTTATCACCTTTTGCTGTTGTCTTCAAACTTTGCCGCACGCCAAGAATGAAATGTCAGCAACGGCCTCATGTGCCGTGTCGGTACGTCAAGTTTCCATGGGGAGTCTTGTGTGGTTTGGAAGGGGCAGCGGATGGGATAATGTGGCTTGCGGGCGAGGGTAGTTGGATGAGAAAGTATATATTGGTCAAGGAGTGGCGGTATGGGTTTGGATTTGAAATGCTGCCAGAGGCTTGAAGTGAGTTCCCAAGGTTGGCAGAATGAAAGAAAGGTGGTGAGAATATGCTTTTGAGTGCACCAATAAGTGGGCGCGGACCTTTCCGCGCGTTGATTCGTCAATTCCCGAGCAAACTCCGATGGCGTCATTCATCGTCGAATTTCAAATCATGAACGTTACAAATCTCCATCTCATCTTCAGCCATATAAACATCCCCAGTTGCCACCACAACGAACTCAACCCGCTTTAAAGTAATCGCTCAACTCCATCCAACCTTGCTGTCTTTCCACTGCATGTCACGTACCCTACAACGCCTCATCCGCCCCATCCCCGCATCAAAACTGCACCCACAAGTCTTCCCAAACCCAAAAACAAGAACAATGACAACCGCGAAATTCCGCCACATTGACCTAAACTCCTATACCGGCCGCCCATGGGGTAAAGTCGATGGCCCAGGAACTTCCTACCAACTCACCACCCACGAACGCACCCTCCACAACATCCGTGGTCAAGAATCCAACTTCACGACCGACAATGCGGGGTTTGAAGTACTCAACTACCCCGCTAAAGAAAAACTCTTCACTGATGATGATGCCGTGCGCAACGGATATTACAAAGAGGTAGAAGCCATGCTGCGAGATAAAATCCCCGGGATCAAGAAAGTCGTGATATTCGACCACACGATCCGACGGAGGAAGAAAGACGCCCCGCGCCAACCCGTGCAGCAAGTCCACGTTGACCAAACGCCCGGAGCGGCAGAAGCGAGGGTCCGGAGACATTTGCCCAAGGAAGAGGCGGAAGAGTTACTAAAAGGGCGATACCAAATCATAAATGTATGGCGGCCCATCGAAAACCCCGCGTCAGATATGCCTCTCGCTGTAATCGACTGGCGCTCCACCACGCCCTCGGATTTCATCCCCGTGGATTTACTGTACCCCAAACGCGCAGAGGATCTGGATCCAAACGATGACCGTGGGAAGGAGGTATTGCCTGATGCGAATTCGTATACGAGTACGACTGGGTACGAAGTCAAGGGGGAAACGCTGGGTGTGGCACCGAATGAGAACCATAGGTTTTATTATATGAAGGATATGACGCCGGACGAGACGATGTTGTTGAAGTGCTTTGATTCGAGGGGCGAGGGTATGCCGGAGGGGAAGAAACGGTTGGCGTTGAGGACGCCACATACGGCGTTTGTGGATCCACAGACTCCGGAGGATGCGCCGGGACGGCAGAGTATTGAGGTTAGGTGTTTGGTGTTCTACGAGTAGGGGCTTGGGGAATGCGAAGGATGGGCAAGAATATGGGAAGGGTTGATCGGTTGATTTGTATTATTGTACTGTTTTATTGTTATGAACTGAATACTGCGACCTGCCAAGCTACTGTTAGCTCCGTAATGACGGTTTTGGGAGAATATAGCGTTCTTCAATAGCGATGTAAACTCATACACCAGTGCGGGCGGAGTCGTGATGTGTAGGCCTCATTGATCGTATCTGAATCTTCGATACATAACTCCCAGGTTCTTTTGATAGCACTCACGATTTTCTACGGAAGTCTTAAGGAAAATGTAAACGTGCGGAAACACGACTATGAACGAAGGTGGCTATAGGAAAGCATAGCAATTACACAAAAAGAAACATCAGTGATGTTGTTGATATGACAACCCAATGAGGAAGTGACGTATCACTTTACCTGCTACCGAAACCCTCGCACATTTCTGTCATCCACAATATGGACGTTTGAAGTACTTCTAGGCATTCTTCATCCCATGGTAATGCCCATTCCCGCGACAGGCGCCTACTTTCCTGAGTTTTGCTTCCTGCCTCCAGGCCCACTCTCACCCTCACCTTCAACGAGTCGACGAGCACCCCCGCATCCACCAAGGCCTACTAATATCGTCTCTCACTGTAATAAGATATCAAACTCTAGTAGCACGTCCTCACGTCATGAAACCAGACCCAGACCCAATGGCTGCCGCGACTGCCCAAGCTCCCGCGAAGAGGAAACGCAGGGACCGACAACACAAGATCCGCATCAAGAAGGAAGAAGACGGAAGTCCACTCCCTCCACCCTCAAGGCATATGGATGAAGAAAGACAAGCGAGACTCAAGAGAAAATCCCGCGAGAAACGCAAGAGGAGGAGGGACAGAAAGAAGCAAGCGCGCGAGGACAGTGGGATCGCGGCGACAAGCCGAGCCGACAAACCTTCCACCGAGAAACAAGATCCCAGGAATGGAGGCGCCCCCTTCCCATCCACGGACATTATCGAGGAGACCCAAGACGCGCAAAAAGCGTCGTCACTCTCACCTCGCCTTCCCAACCCTAACCCACCCCACTCGCCGACCAATCGACCCACAACACCACAGCCAATCTCAAAACTCCACACAGACAACCTCACCATAACTCCTCTCCGCCGCAAAAGCCCCCAGCTCGAAGCCATCACCACATCCTCATCACCCACACACCTCAAAGCCGCAACCTCCCTCCTCTCACTCCTCGGCACGCGAGTATCCCGTCTGCAATCCCAACTCTTCGCCTTCGAGACCCAACTACAAAATGTAAGGAACGCGCTCATGCCAACTACTGGAAACGCGCCTGCTGAGGATCTACGGGAAGAGTTGACGAGAAGGAGGGAAGGGCTAGAAGAGATTTTACTGCTAGTCACTGCGCATTTGAATGAGGTTTTGGTGATGCAGTATGCGTTGAGGGATGTTGTTGATGAGGAGGGGAGGGAAGGGGTGGTGAGGGGTGTAGCGGAGGTTTGGAAGGATTTTGGGGTTGTGAGGAGGGTGTTTGAGGAGCGGTTGGCGGAGGGGATGGCGAAGGTTTCGAAGGATGCGGTGAAGAGGGTAAGAGAAGAGGTAGAAAGTCAGAAGGGGGAGTAAGTGAGTGGATTATTTGGCGTGAATGAGGAGTAGTTTGGGTTCTTGGAAATGTATGAGCTTTGGGACCTGGACCTTGAGTTATTGATGAAATAGGGATTCGTTCGGCACATGGCGGTCGAGTACTTTGCAGAGATCAAAGCTAAGGCGAGTCAAGAGGGCGCAGAGCCTATGGTGGAGAACCGAGCTACCACTGGCGTTCCAGCTGCTTGGTCAGATCATGCAGGCATGTACTATAACTTCACAAACATGAAACTTATTGAAGAGTAGTGGACGGCGTGAGGCCCAGATCTGCAGTCGAAGAAGGCTGATAACTGATCAACTGGCCTTGGGGCGCAGTTTTGCACCACACTATGCTAATCTCTGACAGCAAGACTTGATAGTTACAAAAGGCTTTGAACCATACAATCAAATGTCTACACAAAAAGTCACATAGTCGCATGCTCTTCTGTGCTATATCTTGTGAAGTTACCTTACCATACGATTATTTGATTCCTAGCTTGTTAGTATTATGAAAAGAATCAGGTTTTCTGCATAGCTGAAGCCTGAAGTGGATATAGAGTGGTAATTTTAGGTTAGTATAGGATCGTAAGAATATGTAAGAATAATGATAGGGTAGTTTTATAGTCTGTTAAAGGATGCAGTGTAAGAAAAAATAAAGGCTTATTTGTGGGTTCCTCAGTGACTCTTTCTCGGAAGTTTTCATTAACTAGTCGATCACAACGTCCTATCACACGATCATTATCCTGAACATTACATTGATAACAATAACTATATTTACTTAAGTCGACAGAATCATTTTCATGGCTTCCTGTCTGTCTCCTTGTGTTTACAGGCCAGACCGCTCCTGCCATGATAAAGTCTTGGCAACAATGGACCGCAACTTCCGTCTACAGTTTGACGCCACAACGACAAATCGCAGCCCTCTAACTCCCGCCGCACCTTCAAAATTCTTCATACAATATACCGCAGCCATGCCAAACACAGTCTGGGACGATCACGGCAAGATGTGGAACGTCGACGCGCTCTACGCCGTGGACCGCGTAGGGAACGCTATCCAGGACATGGCGAGCACCTACACCCTAAAGCTCCAAGCACGCACCATCCACGAGTCTGTTAAGGCAAAAATTCTCGAGAAGCAGGCCAAAACCGCGAAGATATTCAACAAGAATCACCCTGCGCTCGTCAAGCTCGGCACGAGCCTCAAATGTTTCGACAAGTTGATCGCCCTTGACAACGAACACCTGACCTTCCTTCAATCACACTCCGCCAAGTTTCGCGCCGGCTTGAAGGGGCGTTGGGATCCCGACGCGCTTCTCAAGTACGTCTCCGATGATGCCACGGTTTATATGGCGCGCACCACCGAGCTCAACTCGCAAATCATAATGGCGATGAAGCCTATCGATCCTCAGTTAATGGAGGAATCTCTGAAGGCTGGCATTGAAAAGAGAAAGGTGACAAATCCGGGCTTGGCTGAGCGTATGGCGAAATGGGATACGGATCAGAGCACTGCGGATGGGAAGGGGAAGAAGGCCTAAATATGGCTGCGGATACGAGGTAAGGTTTCCACATACTATGCGAGCTTTTGGCTGACATCTTCGAGACGCCTTGTTATAGTCAATGCCACAATCAAACAAGATCAAAGCAAACATCTCTGATACATGCTTAAGGGGACACTCGTAACGGTAAACATGCAATGAGGGTATGATTGGTTTGGAGGCCCTCAGCCTTATAGGCGGTGATTGGCATGCAGAGCATTATCTGACGCATAATCTGTGGGTGACAGGATCTATACATCCGTCATATTTTGAAGTGAACTACACCTCCCTTCACAGTGCCTAAGAGCACCTTGTTCTTAAGAACTATCAATCACCAATTCCGGGCTCCTCGCTAATTCTGCATAAACCGCACTTACCGTCTCTTATTAACATATTACCTATTTCCAACTGCTCATTATGCGACCTAGATTGCCGACCGCAGAAATCCCATCTATCCTGTACAAGATCTACGACTTGCTATACAAATCTGCTTCGCTGTGTCTAGCCTTGAGCGTGATATTTAACAATCATTCCGGAAACGCCGTCCTATGACCTTACCAGCAAACTTTTCTAACGGCTCTTGATTACAGCCCCCCCAGCCCACAAAACTGCTCCATTGGAACACCGCCTTCTACTCCCGTGATAACGCTTTTGCCAGCGAATGCCAAAACACTCCTTTCAACATGAACAGCAACCACAATCCTCATAGATCTCCGAAATACCCTCTACGGAATATATACCCAGGTCTAAAGCAGCTCCATCGTAATAGCGCTTTGTGACGAGAAATTCAAGAAAATCCCGCTGCCGGCGCACGATCTAGACGTACCTGACCTAACGAGGACCTCGCCCGCCATTGCGCCTGCATCGAATGTGTCAAGGACTTCGACCGCAAGTTCGAGACTGCGCTCAGGATGACGGCTTTTACGGACATAGATGCGATGGCGGTTTTTGCCGCTCTTGTGAGTAGGGAGTGGGACGGAATAGTTGAGGAGCATTGTGGTTAGCTTTGGGGAAATGCGATATATGTCGTGTATGATCCAGAGCTTTAACCGCTGAATAGGGGCTTGGAAGGTAAGAATAGTTTATCTGAGCCAGTGCCTGTGTTTAAGGATGCGAGGGAGAGGTTTCGGAGAGATTTTGGTCATGGCGGGGGGATGGAAGTTGAATTTGGGGGTTATGGAAGTTAAGGAAATGGGATTACTCAGGCTTTGAGCATGGTGCATAGTTTGTATTGGATACTGTTTGTCAGGAAGGTTATATCTATTAATCGATATAAATAACCCTGTAGGATGCCCGCCAATTTCAGCGAGTGTTAATGAAGGCGCTGCAGAGGTTTATATGGAATCGGTGGGAGAGCCGCATGATACGTAGTTCTGGATTTGGAAGGTATTTGATCTGCGATAAGGAAACTGGGAAGATCACCAATCCAAACGCAATGGCCCTTTCGAAAGTTCTGCATTAGAGATAACCATTGAATAAGGAGAAAAATATCGCATTCTGCCCATAATAAAGCCCCGTAAACCAGACTAGCCGTGCTTGTTTCCTGAGCACGCGGGATATCTCGCGCTGAACAAATTGCCCTATTACAATCATACATGTGCGACGTGCTGCAAAGGTAAAAGTTGGGCGAGAAGCGAAACATGTGGAAAGAATAATTCAGGTCGTAATCGACGTGAAGAGAGCGGATGTGAGGGTGGCTAATGCCAAGGAGATGTAATACACAGGCAGCCACTTAGGTAGAGAAAGAAACTCAGCCGTAGGGCATATCGGAGAGTGGGTGGAAGGGACCAGCTACCGGATTTGTGACCTGACGGTGGTTTATGGAAGTCCTGCAGGCATTGTCGATGGATAGCCGGTCAGGGCGCTTGTGGAAAAGAGGTACGGTTGAGGGAGTGATTGAATGCTCAAGCACTAGTCCTCGAGGACCGACTGATCTGGATAGAATAGTCTATTGAGATGTAGAGTATCCACGACCATATGTATATTGCGGAGTATTCGTGACGGGTACGCTGTTGAGAGTCTTCCAAGCAATTTCGGCGGCTTCTTCACGCGATTGTTCGAGGTAACGGTAGTCGCGCCACAGATGTGCTCGGTATTCACGTCCTTGGACGATGACGCCGCTCGACCAAGCTGTTCGGATGCCTGTTGGGCTGTGGTCAGACAAGACTGAAGTCTAGAAAAAGACGAAGTTAACAGGGAAGTATCAAGAGCGCACCTCGAGGGTCAGAGTAGTCCTGGAACTGAGGTTGTGCTATCTGGTTCGCAGCGCAATAGTCTAACGGTGACAGTAGTCAGTAATGGAAGGCCCAAAGACGGAAGTGAGCGCACTCTGAAGTTTCTGAACGTAGGTCTCTTGCATGTTGGAGGCCATTTCTGTGTCGTACCAAACTGATCTGCCTGGCAGCTCTATCCAGGAACGTTCAGTGCTAGGAAACCCCGGCAAAGGAACCGCAACAAAGTTTTTTTGCGAGAGAGTAGGACTGGATCCGAGTCAGGCTCCGGGACGCTATGTATATAGCACTCTAGGGACGCATGTGTGAGCTGCATGGATGTAATTTAAGTGCTGGCTGCTAGCTTTGCGACCGAACGGTTGGGAAGAGGGGCATTCTCTTCTTTCAACTGCTGTGTAACCATTTCCAGGGAAAATTCAGCGTTGTCGTGGAGAGCCACGATTGCGTTGGCGGACTCTCGATTTTTTAATTGGATTTGATGCAGGAAATGGGTGGGATGGGCGAGGGAGAAGCGACCAGCATGACAAAACAAAACCCGCAGCGCCGAGCGAGATATATGTCATGCTGCTGCGTAGACTACCGAGTACCAAAGTAGCGGGTCCTGTCATCCAATTGCTCTTCAAGTATTAAGGACTCGGGCGTCGTCCCTCACCGGATCAGGCTGGTTCGATGTGTTGTCATCAGACTCGTGGACGCTGTAGACTAAACCATGTCGGCGCTTCCAGGTGTCTTTGTCTGTAATTTGCCCCAGTCGTTTAGCTGGCACACCCACCATCGGTAAAGAAAAAGAAGGCTTCGTCCCGTTCCGTTGCCGAACCAGTATTCACGCATGAGGTATGCGCCAGGGTGCGTCATCTCAGCGCGCTCATCGCGTGATGTGTCTGCAAGGCTGCCCAATCGTCATGCAGCTGCGAGTCTCCTGAATGTGGGACTCTTGCATGTGCCCAATCGGACCGATCTCTGCAGAAAAGTACTTTCGGGAGGGGCGTTTAGGGGTAATGGGTAGCGGGAACATGAACTACGAGAGCGCTGATCTCACCGTTCCACAGCCACCGAACAGTCCTTCTGGTTCGTGGTCCTGAGACTGCTTGGGCCATGGGTTCCTTATAGGTTTGGGTTCTATGTATAATGTAGCTATTTAATGCGAGGGAAGAGAAGCAGGCCGCGAATGGAAGGCCCCGCTCAGTTGCTTTCGACGAACATCCCCATCGCAAATGGCACGAGCGTGACACCAAAAGCGGCACCTTCCGCTGCTCCAACGTGTTCGCTGTCAGCGTGGAGTGTGTTGTCAAGTTGCGAACGCTGGCATCGATGGCAATGTTGACGGTGGCTAGTAATCCGAGGGGTGTGTGACGTGTATCCTTGTGCGGCGCTAGCCTCATACACGTGTTTCTATTCTCGGCTAAGTATTTGATGAGGCTCAAAATATTGAGCGAGTAGAATCTGATACGTATGTCGTTTACTGTGGAGATAGGGAGATGTTTTCCGAACAGAAAGGTCTTGTGTCACGTTCTGTAGGTAAGAAGCGTCTATCACGTGATGATATCATTCACTTGATCTATGAACCCCAGCAATTATTTAGTTGCGAGGCCTTTCAGCATGCAGTATTAGCATGGATCACGCTATCTAGGCTCAAATGTGTCATGTAGTCATAATGACGTTCAATACAGGATCATGGCATCTTTCCGAGTCCTTCGTCATCGATTCTTCGAACAGCCTCTAGTCCTGAAACCACAGCACGACAGCCTCCGAATACCCAACATTAATCTTTTCACCTGCCCTCCAGATCTCCTCGAAAACCTTCCCCTCAATAACCCCCTGCTCACTAACCGTCTGTCCCGCCCACGTAGCTCCAATCTTAACATTCGCCCCAGGCGCCGTCAACCTCTTCACAACCGCACTCCCGCCAACCCTCTGCGGTAACTCAAATTGAATAAACGGTCTCCCACCCTGCTCTACCTGCGTAGAATTCCACTCCGCATTATTCAAAATCACTAGAGACTCCAACTTCTGCTCAAAATGCACGGAATATACAACAAGCGATTCTTCCTCAAGAACAGCATGTACCTGCCTCTTCCTTCCATCTCCTTTCTCTTTCCCCCCGCCGAGTATCTCGCTCAAAACTAACGCTCCATAATAGCTCGGCCTTACAATGGCACTATGATTATTCACTTCCGCCTTGAACGGGCTCCACAAACTATACCGGTACGGTGTACCCATATGCCAGTACATTTTGCTCACCGGCGTCTTACTTGCGATAAAAAGGCTGTAATCAAGGTACCAGAGCGCCGAACCGAAGACATTGGAGACTAAATCACGGCCTTGGCAGGAAATGCTGTTCGTTTCACCGAGCACGTATTCGATGCCGTAAGAATCGACGATGGGGGCCATTTGAATATGTGGCCAGGCGCGGTTCACGACGTTGGTGTGGTTAAGGAGGTTTTGGCGTAGAGTGGCGATTTCTTTGGTGGTGCGGCAGTTATTTCCGTGGTACTGTCAATGGATCACCAGTCAGCCATGAGCAGTACAGACGCAAAAGAGCACGGACGATGAGAGACTTACATCATGCTGCGCCGCACTCTTAACATCTCCCCTCCGATTAATTCCCAACCCCAAAATCTCCACACTATTCCACCCCGGGTTAATCCACTTCCCCCCACTCCCCATCAACGTACCCATCTGAAACATAGGCTCCTTCCCACCCTTAGCCCTCCCATCGAAAACCTGCTCATCAAACAACTTCGTATACTCCAGATACTCCTCCGTATACATCCGCGGCCCCCACTCCTTGGGCCTAAATGTCCCATTCCACCTTAAATCAATCTCATTACTAAGTTCAAACGCATACAGACTGCTACCGAGTGTTTGGTACACGCGTTTCGCGACGTCGATGGTGGAGGCAATACCGGCGGGGCTGTTGTCGCGATGGTTCAGGTTGTAGATGTAGCTGGTGCCGTTTGGTGCCGTTTGGAAAGATTCGAGCCAGGCGGGGCCGAGTAGGGAGAGGGAGGGCTGGTCGGTGTTGGCGCCTGTGAGACCGACGTTTGTGCTGCCGTTCCAGTGGTTTTCTATCGCGGTTGATTGGTTCGCGTGGAATAATGCAATGTTCGCTGTTGAGCCGCCGGCGCGGATGATGACGTTTTTGCCGGAGCGGGAGTAGAGGCTGACGAGGAGATTGGAAGAGAGGGTGTTGGGGTGACTGGATGTGAATGAGTGAAGAGACCTTAGGGAAGGAAGTACGGAGATAGAGTAGAGAGGTGAGTAAAGGTACCTAAGGTTTCCAAAGAAATCTGCCATGTATGAGAATTCAATCGAGAAACTTTGAAAGGCGCCATCAATACCACGGAGCTGCGAATACAGAAGTGTCGGTACATTAAGCTGCACATTACGAACCGGTGCATTTGATGAGGAATTTGTTGTTGTTGGAGCCGCTTCCGCGCACAAGGTCGCAAATGCGACAATAGTCGCCTTGAATAACATCCCGTCCGGAGCAAGGTTGAATTACCAACTTCACGGGTAAAATTGTACTACACTGCAGTGATTGGAGAAGTATAGACTATAATACTGGTTATATGTACCCATGATGATGACGATGCGGACCAACTGGCAGAATCGGTCAGTGATATCCCGAGCTCGTATTTTCACCTTCCCGCAGTTGATTCGCTAGAGTGCGGGGTCCCCTCTCTGGGGTACTCCGTAGTGCGCACTAAGCCGGCGTATGGGGTTCCGGCGCACCCCTAGTTCTAGCGCACCCCACCAAAACCTCTTCGTCACCAAAAAAGACGCGTTTTTTATCAACCCTCTTATTCAATATGGATGCCCGCGAGCTTAGTTTACAATCTGCTATTAGTGATTTTAATGCTGGTATTTATACAAGCCAACGGGTTGTTGCTAAGGCGTACGGCCTTCCTCCATCAACCCTACGCCGTCGAATTAGCGGCGCGACGAGCGCGCACGCCAGCCACGCATATTAACAACAATTGACGCCGGAGCAAGAGAACTTCCTAGTAGACTAGATTCTTGAGTAGGATACAAATAGCTACCCTCCCTCGCACGCGTGGGCTCAAGAAATGGCTTCCCGAATACTAGAGATGAATGGAGACCGCCAACCTCTAGGCAAGCGCTGGATAGTATCCTTCATCAAGCGCAACCCACGCGTTGCATTAGTTATTAGTAGGAAGCTTAAAGCTCCACGCGCTACAGCTGCTACTCTAGAACAAATACGGGCGTTCCTTAAGCTCTTTAAGCGCGTTCGAACGCGTCTAGGAATACTAGTAGAGGACGTGTGGAATATGGATAAGACAGGTATTACCCTAGGGGTATGTGGCAACTCTAAGGTCCTTGCCAATAGCTAGAAGAAGAAGGCTTATATCACTTCTCTAGAGAATTGCGAGTGGGCCTTAATAATTAAGTGTATATTAGCTATAGGGCGGAAGCTACGCTGCGCGACAGTATTTAAGGGCAAGAGCTTACAGACTACCTAGTTCTCACCTAAATTAGTACCTAATTAGCTCTATACGACCTCAGAGAATAGATAGACGTCGCAAGCTATCAGCCTTAAGTAGTTACAAAGGATATTTATACCAGAATCAGCTCCTACCAACAACGGGCATTAGTTGCTCCTTCTTGACGGCCATAGCAGTCATGTCCATATTGACTTCCTATGGGCATGCAAATAAGCTAGAATTGAGCTTCTATTTCTACTACCTCATTTAACACACCTCCTACAGCTACTAGATCTAACGGTATTCTCAGTTACAAAGACAAAGTACAGAAATCAGATCTGGGACCTCGCCAGCCTTAACGACGCAGCACCTATTAAGAAGGAGCGTTTTATTAGCTACTACCATGCAGCTAGAGAGGAAGCCTTCTCAGAGAGGGTAATTTGTGCTAGTTGGCGAGCTGCTGGCTTAGTACTATTTAATCCTAATCAGGTTATTCAATCCTCACAGGTTCTAGGCAGGCTAGCAACGCCTCCGCAGCTGTATTAGGATCTCACTGCAATGAGTACGCTCTACCGTACCCCTCAGAGAGCTCAGGATCTATACGCGGCTCAGAAATCTATTGAGGATTCAGAATCTCTATCTCGGAGTACCCGTCACGTGCTGCAGAAAGCAGGCAAGGCTATTGCAATAGCAAATAGCCGCGCAGTAAAGTAGGAAGCAGAGATTGCTTGACTATAGTATTAACTACAGGCTTCTAGCTCTTAGAGGAAGCGAAAGCGAATCGTTGTTGATCAAAATTAGCGATTTGTAGATGTGGAGAGTATTGTTCGTGCAATTGATTAAGCAGCTACTATAGAGGCTCAAACCTCTACGCGTCCTGCTCAGAGAGCTGTCCCAGCTATTAATAGGGCAGCAGAAACTACATCCTTTGATAGTATGTGTACACAGTGGTAAATTTAATAGAGCGTTGAGAAATATGGCGTCTTTTTTGGTGACGAAGAGGTTTTGGTGGGGTGCGCCAGAACTAGGGGTGCGCCGGAACCCCATACGCCGGCTTATTCCGCTTCCTCATCTGGTCTGGCTCCGGCCGCTCTATATACAGCCGCTTCTCCGGAGCACCTCAGCTCAACACACGATTCATCACTTTCTCCCGCTGGCTCTTGGGTCTCCACAGTCCAACACGTAGTCGTCCGGAATAATCCTTTTCCTTGAAGCAAACTCAAAGCTACGGCGACCAGCCGCGAAAGATGTTTCGTTCTTCTGTAAAGCAGTTTAATATAACCGCACGCCACTGACGCATTGCCTAATATCGTCTAGAGAGATTCTAAGGAAAGACTCCTGCTGATATCGATTATGCAGGGTAAATTTACGCAAGAGAACTTTGGCGATGGTCAGACTTTTGAAGGACCAGGCGTTTGCACGTTCAAGGTCAACTCCCATGCGCGGCTCCAATGAGATGCGTCGGCAGGGCCTGGGGGTCCCAGCGCCTTGCTTACGTCACCCTTTGCTTTCATACACAAATTTCCCTCGCCTCTACTACACCTTCCTCCTTCGCCCACAACGATGTCTCAACGTGCATCAAATTCTTTCCCATCGCTTAGCACCGGCCGATTGACGGTCCAGAAGTCCATATATTCCGCCGACCTCTTCAAGACCTTGCTCTCCGTGGCCTTTACGCGTCGGTGCTGCGCCGCAGGCTCTGAAGCTATCGATACTACAACCCACGTCACCGACTCTGACAGGAAGCAAATCTGTCTCAAATAAAATTCATATGCGGATTTTTTCTACTTCGTCTATCGGCATGAGGTTCTGGAGAGGCAAGCATGCGATATCTTCCAGCTCATCCAGAACTCTTTCAATTCTCTGACGGGGTAAGGACCGCCCGTTACCTTTTCGAATCATTCATTAAGCTGTTGTAGGCGAGAAAATTGGTCGCGAGGAGCTTTTCAAATACACGAATGGACGCTTCTTGGTCAGGGAGAAGGGATCATGCGACAAAAGATATCTGAAATTCGACGTGGACCAGCTCTGCGCTGTCGCCGCCTCCGCTGGCAGTAGCAAATCGCCTATCTGCGCAATTGAGAAAATGGAAGGCGGCTTCAGCAAGGCATTGCTCATGAGCAAAGAAGATGGGACTGAGGTCGTTGCCAAACTCCCCTTCTCTATTGCTGGGCCACCCAAGTACCTAACAGCTTCTGAAGCAGCCGTTTTGCAGTACTGTGCGTCCTCCCTGTCTTGGAACAAAAAGCTTGTGACTGATTCATGCGCCGATAGTGCACGACCACACTACAGTTCCGGTCCCCAAACTCTTGGCATGGAACGCCGACTCTTCGAACCCGGTCGGTGCTGAATACATTATAATGGAGAAGGCTGTCGGCTGCCAACTGGCCAAGAAATGGGGAGAGATGGAACATGAGCGTCATTTTGAATTCATCAAAAACCTCTGCGAGGTTGAAGCTGATCTTGCGGCGATTACTTTACCTGCGAATGGAAGTCTCTATTTCCGCGAGTCAATGGGAACCGGCGACAATTACGAACCTTTGGCCCCCGAGATGGACCCTTCTGGCCATTTTTGCATCGGGCCGTCCTGCGAGCGGTCATGGTTCGGAAAGGATGAAGCGGAATCTACACAGGCCCGCTTTGACCGAGGGCCATGTGAGTAACACTGGGCCAACTTCTCTTCCTAACTGTGCTTATACTTTATTAGGGCCCACTCTGCCTGCTTTTGGCGTTGCGCTTGCTGAGCGTGAGATTGCACGTATCGAGCAGAATCCCAAAACCGTGCCTTACGGGCCACCACGAGGCTCTACTGAGGAACAACTTGCCATTCTGAGAATCGTTAAAGAGGTCTTCTTGAAGATGGACGGCAAGATTCTTCCCGGACGTTTTCTGTGGCCGACCTTGTGGCATACCGACCTACACATGGGAAACATCTACGTTTCTGATGAAGAGCCTACCCAAATCGCCTCGATTATTGATTGGCAATCAATCGTGGTCTCGCCTTTGTTTTGCCAAGTTCGCTTCCCCGAATTTATAACCATTTGGGATGACTATGAGCTCGGGTCTAAGATACCAACACTCCCGGAGAACATCGACGAAATGGACGAGGACGATCAAGCGATTGTCAAGTTCAAATACAAACACAACATGATGGGCAAGGCTTACGAGGCTGCTAGCGGTTTCAAGAACCTGAATATCTTCCATTCTCTACGTCTTCCTCCCCATTTCCGACAACTCTTCGTCCGTTGCGGAGAAGCGTGGGAAGAGGGTATTGTACCTCTTCGTACTTGCCTGATTGAAATAGCCGACGTATGGAAGGAACTTGAATTTTCCGGCGACTGTCCGTGCAATTTCAGCGAGGATGAGATCATGAAGTATCAGCAGGAGTTTCAAGAATACCGGAACCACCACAAGCTCTACGAGCTCGCCCGGCAATTTCTGGATACCGATGCCGAAGGCTGGATTGCCCCTGATGATGACTTTGAGGAGAAGCAGCAGCGTAACAAGCAACTGCTTGAAACTTGCGCTGCTCAGTGTGCAGAGTATGGTATATCGGCTGAAGAGGTGCGGGGGACTTGGCCATACTCATGAGGACCTAGGTGTTCCTCTCTGTTCATCACCTCTCCAACATCCTAGCGAATTTGGGACGCTGCGTCGTTCTTTCCCGTTTTTGACGAGACGATTCGCATTCCAGGGACTTGCTGCTGGAAGAATTCCTTCCAGTTCCTCGTTCTCATGGTATTATCGTGGAGTTCCTTGAAGATTTTCGACACATTGGAATGTATAAACATATTTGAAATGACGTCAGGTTTGGAACTAGGGATTTGGATCTGGGGGAACACAGTAGGCAATTTTACAAGAGTCTAACTGACCTGGTGCCAGGTTCGAAAGATAGGTTTGCCATGAAAGACTCATCACAAACTGCTTTGTGACGAACAAGTATACCAGTAACCGGACGAGAATCTGCCCAAATCTACAGCGCCAGGAGGTCAGCAGAAGACCAGGATGATTGATTAGGAATCTCTCTCTTCCATCCCGGCACGGTCTTAGCGAACAGGCCTGGCACTGCCATGCAGCGAGTGAGACTCGAAACCTTGTAACTGCATCGTCCTTCCGAACGCAGAGCCAATGGAAAGATAAAATTGTTAGAGCACTGGCTCCTGAGCAGCCACCGGCCCTTGACATTAGGGTTTAGTCCATATTAGATGAGTGTATAGTACCGTAGGGTGACCAGATGAAGGTCGATCACGTGTAAATAATGCCCCGCTAGGGTTATGTAGTGCGTACCTAGCATTCCCCAATCCACCAATGTATCAACAGTAAGCAAGAATGACTTGAAGATATCAGATCTCGTTCTTTCTCTATCTCCTAAGCAATTCAGAGAAAGTTTCGCTGTGTTCAATTAAAAATAAATATTCATGGATTAAGACATGTTCATAGTAGAGGGGGCTAGAAATCCAGCGCACACGTAATTGAACTTCATCTAGCCATCTTGTGGTATGTTCATCATTTAGTCGTGGACGAAGAGACTTTATTAGTCTTTTGTGCGAGTACGAGAGCAAGAACAATTGCGAGGGAGAGAGAAAGAGAGCAAAACAACAGAAGGCCCGAAAGCTTTTGACCTCAAAACGGTCAACAGGAGCTGCAAGCTTCCCTGGAAAATGCATTCAATGCATAAAAAGTTATAAACAAGAAATGAAGCGTCTCTCCACCTCTTCTTCGCACTTCACCACCGCTACTCACACGCTTACAAGCACTGTGAGTAATAATCATTCTGCTTCATGCACGTCGTTCCACTAGCACAAGCCGTGCATCCAGTGAAACCATTTCCAGCACACTGAGCATACTTCAGAGCCGAGCACCCTCCCGCACCGCCCGTAGCCGTCGGCGCAGCAGCAGCAGCAGTCGTAGTCTTCAGCGTGGTAGCCTCCTTGCTAACGGACGCAGTCGCAGTCGCAGCCGGAGCCGTAGTCTGGGGCGCCGCAGGGGCAGATGTGGCACCAGGGCCTGAACCGCCAGTCGCAGCAGCGCCTCCAGGAGCTTTGCCGGCAGTGGCTTCCGTTCCGCCGGCGATGACAGCAGGCCCGGGGGCGACGTAGGTGCTGAGAGGCTGGTAGACTAGACGAAGTCAGTATGTGCTTTGTGTGTAGTTTGGAGATGGAGGGGAACGTACTGTTGATCTGGATTCCAGGGTCGGCAGCCTTGTACGCGCCAGGGAACGAAACGCCCTCGGGCGTAGCAGTCCCACTTCCAGTAACAGTGAGCTGGTAACAAGACATGTAAAACTGCGCGCCACCAGCACCACCCGCGCTGTGCAGCGCAATGGCTTCCGCCCTCAGCAGATAGTCGCCCGGCGCAATGTCGCTCGGGATCTTGAAGTCCATGGTTCCGCAGTTCTTGGTCAGGTCCTTGGTGCCCCAGAAATCGTCTGAACCTTGCGAGCCGGATGTACCCTTGGCCCATGTGTCTTGGTAGACTTTAAACCACGGGGATGAACCGTCGGCGGTCGCGGCGTCGCTGACTTTGGATAGGTAGGCGAGGACGGGGCCGTAGTGGGCTCCGCCGATGGCTTCTTCGGTGCAGCCGCGGGAGTTGTGTTGGTGCATTTCGATGGTGACGGTGTCACCAGCCGCTACCGGACATTTTGAGGCAGCGGGGGCAGATCCTGCATTGCCTGGAGGGAAATTTGTGAGTGTGTGTTTAGTTTTGGGGATATTGGGAACGTACATCGGATGTCGTTGGAAGTTACGTCAGTAATAGGGCTGTTGCTAGCGGGCAGACGGGCACAGGTGGATTCGTGGTCCTTTCCGTTGACCCAAAGTTGCTGCCATGTGGCGTGGGCAGCCACAGTCGAGGCGAAGCCGAGTATGGTAGCGGATCTCATGGTGATTGATGAAGTTTAGAAGAGAAGGAATTGAAGAGCGAAGCCGGTCGGTAACAAAAGTCGAAAAAAAACTAAGTGAGCGTAGTGAAATTCAAACCTGGACGCAGTCCTACCCTCCTGTAACACCAGCAACCTCTCTCGTTCTTATATACGGCCCTCATCTTGAAAAGCAAATGGAAGGGACGCCGCACCGACTCACCTGATGTTGGCCCCGTAGTCATTTCTCCACTTTCGCTCAAAGAGGTAGCACTAATCCATGGTGCATCTCGCATAGGCTGGAATAGATTGAAAGCGAAGCTTATTGTGTAGACAGACTGGGATATGGTTACCTTCTAGACGCCGTTGGTGGGTCGTGTACTTAGTGTAATTTTCCTGTCCTACTACCGGAAACGAAACATCGAAATCCGGTTTACTATGCACGAACTCCAAAGACCCTATCTATGCGTATAGCCACACTGAAGTGATCGTGAAGCTCGCGGAACGACACTGCCGGGCAGAAAACGCATGTAAACTGTCTTGCAGATGCTGTCAATCCGCCAGATGAACCATCACCTCCAGCACTCCACAATGCATGTGCCTCCCCATCTCAAAACAAAACTCATTCGTCGACGGATTCCCCCGCCTTAACGCGCGCTATTCATGCATGTTTAGAAAAGTCTGCCGTCAGTAATTTTTGACTGGTGGAAATTGTTTGGAAGCGCAAGTTGTTTCGAATCTCTTGTCCAAGAATGATTGCAGGACCTGAAAAGGGTCTGTGCGCTGGTAGTGTTTAGGATCACCCGATGCACGTTATCACCCGATGCACGCGCTAGTAGCTTACCCCTCAATCAACCCGCTATCTTCACTGACCCTCAACACCACCAATATGAGTCCGATTGACAAAGCGATTGAAGAAATTGAATCCTTAGGACCATGCGAACCTTTCTCATATGCGAAAATTGCGAAAAAGTATGGTGTTATACGTACAACACTGATGCGCCGACATAAAGGGATTACAGCCTCACTAACTACCTAGGCTTCCAACTCCTAAAAGCTCAACCCATAACAAGAGGCAGAGCTTGTAAAGTACATAGAAGGTCTTACAGCTCGTCGTCTACAACCTATAAGGGAGATGGTACGAAATTTTGCTTCTACAATTGCAAAATAGGACGTGGGTAAGTGTTGGGTTACCCAATTTATTAACTGGCACTGGAAGGATATTAAATCACACTGGACTACTAGAATGGACCAGAACTAGCACAAGGCTAACTTAGAGGAGAAGTATCAACTATTCTTTCAACTTCTGCTTAAAAAGATAGAGGAATACAAGATACAGCCCCAGCACTCATACAATATAGATGAGAAAGGCTTCCTTATTAGGGTCATTGGAAGAAGCAAAAGGATCTTTAGTAAAGTAATGTGGGATAGCAAGGAAGTAAGAGAAGCTCTTCAAGATAGGAATCAAGAGTGGATAACGTTGTTGGCCTGTATATGTGGTGATAGATCTCCTCTCCCGCCTAGGCTTCTCTTTGCCTCAGCCAACTCATCTATCTAATCCTCTTGGGTAGAAGGGATACAAGCAGGAAAACATGAGGCCTTTATCAGCTCATCTCTAAATAGATGGAGCAATAACGATATAGGCCTTGCATGGCTAGAACAAGTATTTAATTAATATACTAAAGAGAAGGCTTAAAAGGATAGACGCGCGTAGAGACTACTCATCCTAGATGGCCATGGATCTTACATCATGATGGATTTCATTAACTACTATGACTAGAATTAAATTCTACTTATGATATTTCCTCCTCATTTAACTCACACGTTATAACTACTAGATGTGGTGATGTTCAAGCCTCTCTTAATAGCTTACTTAAACGCGCGTACATAATACCTCTACAACGCTCAAGGACTAGTTCCAATAGTTAAAGGAGACTTCTTTCCTCTATTCTAGGAGGCCTAGACCACCTCATTTAGAGAAGATCTTATTCTTATAGCTTTTGAGGCTACTAGGATATGGCCTACTAATAGAGAGGTTATACTTAAGAGGTTCACTAAATCAACACCAGAACCTTAAGACTCACGAGAGAGCTCTTCTTCAGTGTACAGTGGAAAGGATTGGCTCAAGATATAGAGTCTTATTAAATCTGCAGTTAAGGAAAACACTAGTACTAAGGCTTAAAAGATTCAGCGCTTACTCTACTACATCTCAGTTCAAAATAACCTCCTCCACACTGAAATAGAAGGACTGCGCAAGGCTGTTTTATCTCAAAAGAAACACCAGAAGAAGAGCAAGCCTCTTAACCTTCAACAGAGGAAGGAATATCATGGTGGTACGGTGTTCTGGTCACCTAAGAAGATAAGGGAGGCCTAGTTCTAGGAGAGGGTTAAGAAATAGCAAGAAGAAGAGCAATAACTTAAGAGAGCTTATACTAAGGCAGAGAAAGCTTAACAGAAGGTCCTCCAACTTCAAGAGAAAGAAGAAAGAGAAAAGTTAAGAGTTAAGAAGAGAGAGGAGAGGGAGAGGATCAAGGCTAAGAAATAGGCTGCCTGGGAGCGCAAAAGAATTAAGAAAGAGAACTCTAAGAAGGCTATACAACCTTCCTAAAAGGGAAAGAGGAAGGCTTTAAAGCCTGTTACAAAGCCTGTACGGAAAAAACAGAAGCGTAGTGCTGATGCAGAGGTTAGGGGGGATGCCTAGGCACGTGATCCTTCACCTATAAGAATGACTAGGGGTGGCTAGAACATCAAGATTCTATTAAGATTTAATTAGTACATATTTTTCACAGCACTTTGTTTAGTTATTCAATGAATTATTAGAATAATTAAGCTATTATGGATGGTGCAGAAACTTAGTGTTATCATGAGAGGGATTTTAGTATTTAGCGTGCATCAGGTGATAACGTGCATTAGGTGATCCTAAACACTACCGTGTCCGTGCGCGTAACGCCTAGATTCGCGTAACGCCCGCCTTTTACTAGGAAAATTAAAGAAAATAAGTAACTTTAAAGCTATATAACTTTTTAATTACTTTTTCTTTTTAAAAGCTTCCTTAACTAAAGTTATAGAGAAAAACTATCTTTATAACTTTAAAATTTTAGTTTT
>ML977026.1:0-63552 GCA_010015675.1 Byssothecium circinans | reverse complement strand
GCTGAGAGGCCTTTCTCTTACCCTTTTAGGATAGTTGTAGAGCTTTTTCTGCGTTATAGGCAGACTTCTGGGCAGCGCGCTGAGCTGCCTTTTTAGCTCTCTCCTTCTCCTTCGCCTTCTTTGCTGCCTCTCGCGTAGCACGCTTTTCCTGCTGGATTTTCTCCTTGTATAGCTTAGCTGCCTTCTTTAGCTCTGCTGTCTCTACTTTTTAAAGCTGCTGCTACTTATCCTCCTGCTCCTTGATAGATTAACGAACACGTGCCTCCCTTAGCTTCCTTAGTGACTAGAAGACTGCTCTACCATGATACTCCTAGCGCTGTTGAAGGTCTAGAGCTTTGCCCTTCTTCTTACGCTTCTCCTTAATAGATAGCGCCTGCCTAAGCCCATCGTTGTCATGCTTGAGTAGCTCATTTTTAACAGATAGATGGTGGAGTGATTGATGAAGCTCCTTTGTATCTTAACTACCCTGTTCCTTCACTGCTAATCGTATAAGCCTATCCATCTTTCTCTAGTCATGATCGCTGAGCCCTGATAAGGAGCTGTCGCCTGATTCTTAATCCTGGGTAAACCTATCAAGGATAGAATCAGGATTAGGTGGCGATATGCCTGTGGCTCTAAAAGAGCTAAGGATAGTTGATTCCTTGAAGGAGGCCTTCCACGCATTCTAGAATAGGGGGAAGAAGTCGCCTTTGGTGATAGAAGCTAGGCCCTAGCTTCTATGAAGGTATCTTGATAGCTCTGCTGAGTAGGCTGTTGATAGAGGCTTAAACATCGCAACGTTAAGTGGCTGAAGCGTATAAGTTGAATAAGGAGGTAGGATAGCAAGGAGGATCCTATTCTGATCATAGTAGTTGATAAAGTCCATAGTAACATGAGATCCGTGGCCGTCTAGGATTAAAAGTTGATATGATCGTTAAGTCTTCTCTTTTATACAGTGATTAAACACCTGCTTAAGCTAGGCAAGTCTAATATCGTTGTTTATCCAGCTAGAGGATGATGAGGTGATAAAGACTTCATGATATCCTGCCTTAATATCCTCTACCTAGCTTGATTGGATGCCCTTGTTGGCGGCCTCATAGATAAGGCTTGGTAGCAGAGCTAATCCATCAGCGCAGATACATGCTAGGAGCGTAATCCATGCGTGATTGCCATCCTAGAGTGATGCCCTAACCTCCTTCTTCTCCCACATTCGTCTGCTAAATATCCTCTTTGTTCTACTAATAATACTGATTAGGACGCCTTTTTCATCCATATTGTAGATATGATAAGGATCTATGCAATATTAATTAATCTTGCTGTGTAGAAGGTTAAAATAGAGGCGATATTTATCCTCTAAATTAGCTTTGTGGCGATTGCTGTCCATGCCAACTGTCTATTGCGAGATGAGATGAATGCTGTGTCAGTTAATAAAGCGGGTAACCCAGCTCTCGCTAACTGGCTCCTTTGCTATCGTCGAGGCAAAGTTCCGTATCATCTCTCTAGTAGGAGGTATATGTCTCTCTGTGAGTCTTTTGATATATCGTACAAGCTCCTGCTCTTGCTGTGGGGTGAGCTTTTGCTGGTTAGAGTTCTTGACTTGTGTAGGGCGCGTTATCCCTTGATGCCTTCGGATTAATGTAGACCGTACAACACCATATTTAGCAGCAGTTTTCGTGTACGAGAAAGTTTCGCCTGGCTTTAGCGATTCAATATCATCAATTGCAGCTTGAATTGGATCCATATTGGTGGAGTTGTCGCGTATTGAAAGTAGGGTGTTTTGGTGTTGCCCGCGCATCACGCGCACGGACACGTTAGCTCGATCACCGTCATCTCTGGGGCCGAGGAATACAAAACCAGGCGAGGGGCTGCTCTCAGATTGCTGTAATTTGTGTAGATGAAGATTTGATGAGAAACGCTGCCAGCTTGCCAGGCCTTTTGCGTGGCGCCAACTGCGCGTGGGAAAGCTTCACTGCGACCTCGTGCGATGGGCAGACTTCGTTAGAGCTGCAGAGATGATGACGTAGGTATTGAAAGAAAAGAAAAATTATCTAGTTATGCACATATTGATGTTAGTCCTACGGTCGGACTGCAGAGAGCGTGTGGAGGTTTTATCGCATTTCACCACCGGCAAGTCGCCCCGTCGCCCGATGATGCTACACTACCCAGCTAAGTTCAGCACGTAAGCCCAACAATCATAGCTGCGTCGGGTACTTGGTCGTCTCGATCTTCTCCGGATACGTAAGATTCCCCTGCTTCCTCGCCTCATCCATAACCTCCATGATAAGCACACTCTCCGCAAGGCTCTCATACTTGCCCTCCTTCCTGCCCTCCACAATGGCAGTCGCAGCCTCATCAGCCTCCCAGAACATACCGTGGCCCTCACCCTCGGCATTTGTGCTACTTCCAAAGCCGTTGTACCAGCCACTTCCCGCACCAGGTCCCGGCTGGGGCCAGTGCTTCTCCTCAACAGTGCCGTCCTTGAGAATGATTTTGGTGCGAGTTGGGCGGAATGCGGGCGGGAATACTTGGATCTCGCCGAGAGGTCCTTGGATGCGGATGCTGGCCGTTTCGTCGTTTCCGCCGGGGGCGGTCGCGATACGCAGTGAAGTAGTTGCGATGGCGTGCGCGTCCCCACCTGCTTCCTTGGAACGCGGGAAGTTGAGGATGATGGAAGTAGTCTCATCAGCGGCACCGGTTGCTTCGTAGTTCTTGAGCGCAGCAATGACCTTCGGCGGCTGGCGAGAGTTCTCGGGCTGAGTGAGGTATAGCGTCTGGAAGACCCAGGTCAAGCTGTAGATACCAAGATCAAGCAGCGCTCCACCAGCGAGATCCGGGTTGACCATGCGGTTCTTGCCGTCCTTGAAGCTCTCCTCGGGGTTCAAAGCCATGCTGTTGTCGGCAAGGACGCGAGCAATAGGTCCAATGCGACCAGACGTAATCTGCTCCCGCACGTAGATGGAGAGCGGGAAGTATCGCGTCCATACAGCCTCCATCAGGAAAAGGTTCTTCTCCTTTGCCTTGTCAACGAGTGCGCGTGCCTGGGCTGCATTCACCGTGAATGCCTTCTCGCACAGCACATTCTTGCCTGCCTCCAAGCACAGCATCGCATTCTGGTAGTGATGCGAGTGCGGCGTCGCGATATATACGATGTCGATGTTGGCGTCCTTGACGAACTCCTCGTAGGAGCCATAGGCCTTTGCGTCGGACGGCGCCTTCACTTCATTGAGGAAGGACTGGGCGCGATCTTTAGACGAGGAGGAAGCGGCAGCAACAACTGTATGCTTGATATGCTTGACGCCGCGAGTTGTCGGGTCGGCGAGCAGGTCGACGGTGCTGCAACACGTCAGTGAAGAGCTTTCATGCGGGGTTGCGGGGTATGTACAATGTTTTGGCGATGCCACCCGTTGCTAGAATTCCCCAGCGGATAGTCTTTGGAGCGGCCATGATGAACGAATAGATGTGGTAGCTGTATGTGATTGAGATGGGAGATAGGTGTTGGACGTCTAGTTGTTGAGAGTGAAGTTAAGGTAGCCGTCGTGGTGTTGTACCATAGAATGAAGGTGCCTTCACGTCATTTACAATGCAGCCCCCACCTTTGGCTGCTCCACAGTAAAAATATTTATGTCTGCAAAAGTGGAGGTGTCGGGCATGAATACTTGATGAATGACAATCGCCGGTGAAACTTCAACATCGGATGTAACTTCGGACGTTGAGCGCGCATCTCAGACCGAAGAGGGAGCCCAGTCTTCTTCCAGTTCCTTGTTTTCATTCTCCTTGGCCTTAAACATCCGTAAAATGTTACCATGATAGCATGGGATTTATCGCCTTAGTATCGCCTCCAGCTACTCCGGATGAAGGACTCCACTCCATGTTTCCAGTTCCTTGCCAATTGTGGTCAACTCGACATCCTTCTGAATCAAATCTTTTCTCCATTTTCCTCGTGACTTTACCATTCACCATACGTATCCGACGTTGATCCAAGTCTAGCATATTTGGCTAGATACGCCGGAGAGAACGCCCGCGAAGGTTGCGATGGGTTCCAACCTAGGAGTTCTACCCTCTCGCCGAGAAATTGGAACCGTTCAATCATATTCCTTGTCGAACTTCGTGCATCGTCACCATAACCAACAGTAGACATACGACACTTCAAATCCTGCGAGCCCTAATATATCCTACCTCATTCTCCCACCCATACCCTTTCTAACCACACCACCGCACCTCTTCCCCACCTCATCTCAATCTAATGCGCAAACCTAAAATCCAGCCTCTTATTCCCTTCATCGGTCGTCGTCTCCAAATACTCCAGCCTCTGCTCCTCCGTCATACTCCCCCACTTCCTCTCCCTACTCCGATTCCGCCAAACATAATACACCTTCGTCAAACAATACAGTCCAATGTTCCCAAACGCGACACCAAGCAGGACCCTATTTCCGCGCTTGTAGTTCGGCGCGTCGTCGGCGCGGTAGATGTTTGACGAGATGATACCGCACGCTTGCACGAACATGTTGTAGCAGGCGGCGGATACAGTGCGCGAACGGACCGTGTTGGAGTTGCGTGAGTTCCAACCTACTTGTATGGGGTGGGCTGGGTGTGGATTAGATGGTTGAAAGAAGGAAGGGATTGGAGGAGGGAGGACGTACCTGAAGGTCCGCTGAGGAGAAGCGTGGTGACCGCCCAAACGACCCATTTGTTTGCCGTAGCCACATTTGCTACGTTGAACCAGATCAGGAACGGTATGAACCAGATCTGGGCGAACATGGCGTGGAAGGTTAGTTCGCCGAAGATCTCGGCGGAGTACGTGACTATTAGGAGGAAAATAGCTAAGCCCCAGTCAGTACGTGTCGGGATCTCGTGAGTAGTTACAAGTAGGGCGGAAAACATACTATGTATCACCGTATATGGAATGGCCAACAAGTTCGACTGGAAAGTATCGAAGCCTAAACCGCGCAGCGAGAGCGTGAGGTATTGCTGAGGAGGCGTAGTTGGAATGAGAAAGACAAGACCCAGAAGGTACAACGGCCTGGTATACAATCAGTTCATTTCCCATCGAGCGGAACGCGTAGTTGACAGAAAGACATACCATAGATCATAGTCCTTCAGGCTCTTCCATAGAAGCTTCGGCGTCACTGGCTGCCGATTATGCATACTCCCCTTCGACGGATCATCGCGAATCACACGATTCACCATGATTTCTTCTTCCTTTGGAGTAAACCAGCCATTTTTGCCACGTGCCCAGTTGGCTGTCTGGCATGGGCCAGGCGGCATAAGGAAGACTGCCGCGACTCCGACACAGAACGTACCGAGGCCCTGGAACACAATTTCAGCCACTTCATCAATAATTGCCCTGGCTGCACCTTGAATCACATACCTCAATCAAAAATAACCACCGCCATCCCGCATGCCCCTCAACACCTCTCATATGCAACAACCCATAGGCAAAGAACCCCGCAAGAATATCAGCAAGACTCATCGCCGTCCAAAAGAAGCCTAATCTCAAACTCAACTCATGGTGCTTATAGAAGTAACTGAGATAGATGATAGTATCGGGGATAAAGCCGCCCTGCAAGATGCCTAGCAGAGCACGACAAGCGAGAAAGCTTGTGCGTCCCTTGAGCCAAAACTGCGCGCCCGCAACGACGGACCAGAGCATCATTTGCATTGGGATCCATCGGTCGGGTCCCATCCATTTACTCACAAGTTGGGATGGGAGTTCGGCGCAGAGGAAGGCGAGTTTGAAGACGGTGTTGCCGAGGTTGAAGTCTGCGTCATGCTCGTCAAGATATGCTGTGTTCAAGGCCAGAACGCAAAGTCGACAGGGAGTACAAAGAGGCGTAGAATGATCAAGTACGTACCATTCGTCGTCAAATGCAAATCCTTCAGGAAATTATCCGTATTCGCCTGCCCGAGATTCGCCCGGTCGAGCTCAAGAGCCATAAAACAAACACACGTAAAGATCAAAATCCGAAGATCGATTTTTCGTATCAAAGCGTGTTCTTCGCCCCATGTCCATCTTGCAAGAGGGTTGAAGCGATGCAAGTTCTCCCAGTCAGCACCAGGTTTGTACTTCTCTACAGTATCGGGGTTGTCGAATACACTGGGCTGTGTATAGTGTCAGTAAACCATTAAAACCAGGCGCTTCAGACGAGAAGCCACAGACGCAGAGACTCACTAATGTCGCAATAGCATCAGGATCATATGCCCTCGCCCGCTGAAACCAAAACCTCTTCTCCGCAGCCGGGACCCCCAACGGTGGTACATCCTCCGCAACCTTGACTTCCGTTTGATCTTTCTCCGGGTTCGGGTTCAAGCCACCACTGGTACTGCTATTCCCCGATCTGGTGATGGCTCCATAGCTCGTGGCCGTTGCTGAAGTAGTGGAGGCAGGACCCGTGAGCACGGTAGACATGGTGACACCAAAGCCGACCACGAGGTAGACTTCCCGCTAAGTGAAAGGATGGAAAGTGAAGCCTTTGAAGGGTGTTCGATGGAACCTTATAAGGTTCCGAAGGTCTGGGTTCCATAGTTTTCGAGTCGGAGTCGAATAATGTGAGCGGAACCTGGCTGGTGGATCTACACGCAATTCAAGGGTTGAATGGCATGTTTTGCCCAGACGCGCCTCGTTAGGGTCTTTCAAGTACCGATGTGGGGAGCTTGCTGATAAAGAACTGGACGTTTGAGGCGTCAAGAACACTGCTATGTGCTACATCTTGTGAACTCTGCGAAGCCCGTACATCAAGAGATGGTGAGTACCGGAACAATGGAACAATGGTGGCGCTGGTTCATTCTTCATCGTCCCATGCTTTTCAGTACGGGTTCAGGTACGTGGTCATCGAAGATTTGAAGTCTTGGAAGAGGTTGCATAGGATCGACACTGGGGTTCGAAATGGATTGACTCGGTGGTCTTCTACCACTGTGCCTATCAGCGTGATTCTCTTCGGAAATAACAAAGCGCATCATACCGCTGCAGATAGGCCGATATAGGATGAATTTTGTGCCTCGGTATGCTCTACCTAAGCACTGAAGCTGCACCCGCGAACTGCTTGAAGAGCACTGAGCCGCGATGTCGCACTGATGATGCATGGTGGTGATATTGCGCGAGTATGATACCATTTGGAAAGGAGAGGAGACTGTAAGGACATGGCGGAACGCTGTGTTTCCCCGCGGCTTTTGTTCTGTTCTTGGGGCGAACTGCGCGCGGCGTTGACAAAGATGTTTGTTCATCGGATCCGTGAAGAAACAGCTCCAAACCGTTTACGCATCAAGAGGTAAACATGCCTCAAGTTTGCTTGGTTCCAGAATTTCTATCGAAAGCAATTCTTTAGCGATGCACATGTACTTGGCCATTGATGCTGGGGTGCCCACCGTAAAGCACGTCATATTCCCCCCACATGTCGTTCACATAACCCCTCCCGAAGAGCTCAACACCATCAATGTTAGGCTTGCTTCGCGTCTTGATTGATTCAAGTTCGACCAACAACAAGTGAGGATGTGAAGCGTATGATGGCAACCGAAGTATGTCGTAAGAGATAGCTCTAATGGTGTAACGGCGGAGATAAGGCTAAGTGCAACGATGATTCTGTGAATGGCAGACTTATAAAATACCACCTATGGTATTCACGAGTTGCGAATAGCTCCAAAGGATTATCTCCATCGACGAAAGTCGCTATTCTTTTTGTCTACGGTAAACTTCCCAAAGCAAATCATGGCCACCCAAACTCTTACCGCCATTGGAAAGACCGACGAGACCAAGACGCAACCTTGTCGTGAGCCACTTCAATTGAAAGGCGTTCTTGATCAGTATAACTCATTCGATGTAACTCCGATCATCGGCCGAGAGTTCGCAGACGTGAACTTGAAGGACTGGCTGCGAGCACCGAACTCTGACGAGCTGCTTCGTGATCTCGCTATCACAAGTACGCTTTTCCACTCTTTTATTCATCGTATTCAAACTAACGTGTGTGCAAGTCTCGCAGCGCGGTGTCGTCTTCTTCCGCAAGCAAGATGATCTCGACAACGACCTACAGAAAGAATTAGCCCAACGTCTCGGCGAGCTCTCGGGAAAGCCAAAAACATCTAAACTCCATATCCACCCCATCAGCAACTCCGGCCGTCGCCTTGGTGGCAAAGATGACGAGATAAGTGTCATCAGCTCCGAGCAAGCGCAGCAGATATACAAGAATCGTCTCTCCTTGTTCAAGGACAAGAAGCAGAGTGCCAGAAACGGATGGCACAGCGATATCACGTTCGAACCAATCCCAAGTGACTATGCGCTGCTGAGGTTGACGGAGCTGCCGGAAACGGGTGGTGGTAAGTTTTCTCTGCTCAAAATCGACGGGACGATAGCTGATGATGTAATGATAGACACTCTCTGGGCCTCCGGTTACGAACTCTACGACCGCCTCTCAAAGCCGTACCAAGAATTCTTCGATAAGCTAACAGCCACCTATGCCCAGCCCAACTTCAACGCTGCGGCTGCTGAGAACAACTTCGAGCTCTATTCCAAACCCCGCGGTGCTCCTGAAAATGTCGGTACAAAGCTCGAAGCCGTCCACCCCGTGATCCGCACCAACCCGGTCACGGGCTGGAAATCGATTTTCGGCGTCGGCCACCATGTCGAGAAGATCAACGAACTGACTGAAGAAGAGAGCAAGAGGACGTTGGAGTGGTTCGTGACGCTTATTGTCGAAAACCACGATTTGCAGGTCCGACATAGATGGCAGAATGCGAACGACTTGGCGATATGGGATAATAGAAGTGTGTACCATACGGCGACGTATGATTATGCGGAGTTGGGACCGCGAACCGGTCAGAGAGCTGTGAGTTTGGGTGAGAGGCCGTATTTTGATCCGGAGAGTAAGTCGAGGAGGGAGGCGTTGGCAGAGGGACAGGCGTGATGATGGAATTGTAGTCAACGAGTAGTATTTTCTAGCCAAGCATTCGCTTAAAGTTTACCATAGTGAATCGGTTTCTTTATCGGCAGCCTCGTTTCCGATGCATGGGGCTTGAAGTGTTTGGTTCTACTGCGCGGACCTATCATCTGCTGTCAATCCGTGACGTGCATCACCGTCGTGTGTTTGCTACCGTTGAGAAATAGAAATGGCCGAGATGGACTGGGATGTATTGTGGCATTGTGAGGTCATGGTTGATGAGAGGGAGGAGTCGTTAGAAGATTGCTAGAGTAGCCAAGGAGATAACTCGAAGATGGATCGGAGATTATTTGCCTTGATTCCTTCGCTTTCCTCTCGAATTTCGTCCTCCTTACAATATCCGCCCACAACTATCCACATCTGGCAAATATCGGATATCAATACTTGGGAACTAGCAATAGCACTCTATCACCTCATGAGCTCTCATAGTATGGTACCCTCTATGGCAGCCTTGATGCAACGTATAACGCCCCGAGTGTTCACGGCTCGATGCGACTCCGCGTCCTGGCATGAAAGCGCAAACTGAGGATTCCAGCCTCCAGGATCTTATCTTTCTGGGTACTTGAAGAATGCGATACTTATCAGCTATTTTCTTACTATTGCGACGGTTCTGGAACGGCACCTGAGGCACCTGGCGCCGAAGTCCGCTCTCGTTCTAAGCCACTTCTCGCAACCACTTCAACGGCAGCAAAAGCATCCGAACGAAGTTGCACTTCGAAGTAGATCGATGTTTGATCAGACGCTACGTCGTCAACAAATCGCAACGGCGGCGCAGACTTTGCAATCTCGATGACAGGCCGCGGAACCGGACAATCGAACAACAATGAGAAACCTAAGGGGATCAGATCAAACGCATAGTGAGGCATGAAGAAACAGCAAAAACGCATGAGAAGAGGAGGTGGTTGTCGCCGTATAAGTATGGTTGATACACGAACACGATGGTTTGAGACGGCCTCGGTTCCATACCTGCCTCAGCGCCCCAGGCCGACTACTCCCGATGTAGAAAAGCTGCAGGCATCTACACAGGGGAAATTGGATCCTCAGACAGAGAGGAAACCATGGCTACATTAAGGTATCGTTGCTATGCACTAGGCATATGTGGCTTGTCGGAGAGGTGGATGCTCCGCCTGTGCTTTGATTGGTCAATTCCAGCCTTCCATAACCGCAACGTTCACCCTCTCCGCTACGCCACAGATCAAAATAGGCTGTGGTGGAGACTCAAACGCATAATGTTCACCATGGACTTCTATTTCGAGATTAGCTGTTTGGCACCGCCAGGCATCGATGTCGTCCCCACGATTCTATTCGCAAACAAAACAGAGACCCTGTTTGATCCCCCTCTTCTTTCAGGGTCTCGACCCTGGAGCCGCCCGCTGAATGTCATCACTAGTTGAGAAATCTACAAGGGCATTGATGTCGACACCCGTTTCGAGACGCTCGCAGTGTTTAGCTGTGAGGCTATGTCCGGAGTATCAGCCTGAGACCTTGAGTCCGATCTGTACTATTCTGTAGATCGACCATGTACAGGTCAATAGGAGAGCGCTGCAGGTATAAGAAGCGCCTGAGGAACGAATCCTAAAGCATCATCAGCATCTTCGCTTGACACTCCGGACTTGACGTTCTTCTTCGCTACTATCTTCCATTCTTCTACAATCCTTCCAGGTGAAGCCGGCCGGTCCTTACTATAACTTCTGTTCAACCACTCCTTCGAAAAGTTCACTATATATATCAATATTCACAATGGCTCCCATCTTCAAGATTGTGGCCCTTCTTGGTCGTAAGTCTTCCACATCTTTCCTTCGATTGAATGTTCACTAATCTTTTCAGTTTCTCTCCACGTCGCTGCCCAAGGCACTCAATTCATCACCGGTGCCTGCTCGTCAGATGCCGACTGTGCCTCCGCTTGCTGTGGCTTCAAGTCTGGAAAATGTGCCGGTCCAGCTGTAGCCCAGGAACGCGATGGTGGTTGCGGTTTCGGAGATGCCCAACCGAACGATAACGCCCTTCAAGCCTTGAATGGAGGCGCTGGAGGCGCTGGAAATGCGAACGCAAACGCCGGCCCTTCAGTGGACGCGGCAGCAGCAGCATCACCCCCTGTCGCAGGCGGTTCCACGGCGGCGAAAGCTGCTGGAACGCAATTCATCACTGGCGCATGCACATCCGATACCGATTGCGCATCTGCATGCTGCGGGTTCAACTCTGGAAAATGTGCTGGACCCGTTATCGCTCAGGAAAGAGATGGAGGCTGTGGCTTTGGCGATGCCCAACCCAACGATACAGCTGCTCAGGCTCTTACCGGCGGAGCCTCAAACGCGAATGTCCAGGCGGCGGCAAACCCAGCACCGGCACCAGCGGATTCTTCTAGCGCCAGTGCGAAGGCCCCAGGCACACAGTTCATTACAGGAGTGTGTTCCTCTGATGCTGATTGTGCTTCTGCTTGCTGTGGGTTCCAGAGTGGGAAGTGTGCTGGCCCAGCTGTTGCGCAAGAGCGCGATGGTGGTTGTGGATTTGGAGATGCGCAGCCTAACGATGCTGCTCTCCAGGCTCTTCAAGGACGGAGGCTCTGAATAATGAGATCTAGATGAATAATGAAGGAAGTGTTGGCCGAGGAGTTGGTGTTAAGCGCTTCCCATTTGTTAGGGTTTGGTTTTGGGGTAATTCGGTGTACGCTCTGCGGTGCAGATGCGACCAGGACACTGGACTGTTCTTCTTTCGCCCTCGGGCATTTTTTGTCACTAATACCTTTTCATTGTCATGTGTAAATTTCCAATTTTTAATATCTTCACCAAAGCAAAATTTTTTATACGAACAAAAAATCAATTTAAATCGAAACAACTGACTACCTGTCTATGGGCCGGTCCTCCCCTACCGCATAATTAATCCCCCATAAGCTTCTCAATGGGATCCTGAACATCGCTGAAGAAGCACAGCATGCTGTTGACACGATCGTTCACGTTATTGAAAAGTCTAAGACTCGAGCGATACCATTTATATTCGCCTTCGCAGTTGAAGTGGCGGTAGAGACGGCAGCCCCAACGCTTTCCAGACTTGTGGGGCTGGAATTTAACAGACGACATGCCCCATGCATTGCTGTGGTAGTGTTAACTGTTGCGCTCGCTTCCGTTACGTTTAGAGAAGGTAAAGAGGTGTTACTTACAGGTGGTTCAAACACTGAGCTTGTTCCTTAGGCTTCATATCGTTTTGGTCACCCCAGTACATGAATTTGCCTACCTCTGTCAGTTTCGATACTTCAAGTGGTTGGATAGGAATTTATATACCGTTGAAGGATGTGTCTTCAAGCATTTGTACCTATTCGTTGTCAGCAGCTGAAAGTTGAACAGAGATATGCGGGGTTCTTACCATGGCCTCGCAGTTCTTGCGGCCTTTGGCGCAGTCAGCGAAAGTAGGATTGGGAGCTGGGGCAGCGATGGCAGCACCCAGAAGAGCGGAAGTTAGAATAGTGAGGTAGAAGCGCATTGTGGCTATGAAAGTTATTGAGAAGTAGTGATAGTAATGGAGGGATGCTAGAGTTGTGGTTGATTATTCGGGGCTACTTTGGTAACTTTAATACTGAAAGACCTTCAAATTGCAAAACAAGTGTTGGGCCAACTATGGAATAATACAAACAACGAACCAGTGAGCCTGTACGCAGAGAAGGATCAAAGAAACAAAGCACCCGGGTGGGGGATGACTTAAGTTGAGCAACGTAAATAGATAGACAAAGGCGATTGTCAGACCGCCCTTGTTTACCCTTGCAGTACAAGAAAGAGTGCTAGTCGGCATATTGAGTATAATACTAAGGTACCTGAGAAGAAGAGAAGCGATACAGAACGGAATTAAAAAAATTCATAGCGAAAATAAGGGAATAATACCAAAGGTAAAAGCACAAAAATAACTTTCCAACTACTCTACCGCTTCTCAACGGCCCATGATTCGAACTAATGAATATGAAGCGCAGTCTTTTGAGATACTGTGGGATTAATGCCCCAACCACCGAGGACTATCGGTGTACGCATCAGCAATTGCAGTTTTCCATTCTGACCTCTATTGATTAATGCCGCAATAGGACATCGCTTTCAGTTCTCCTTTGACATTACTGCAAAATATACGTCTCTAGCATAAAGTCAAAGTTCTCAAAACAATTTACATGCGCCAGCACGAACGCTATTTAGAAAGATTCCAAGAGCTTATCTTTGACGATGCGATATAATTCCACGACCTAGACAGAATCCGACGTTAAATCCTTTGCCTACTCCAGGTCTACTTCCCTCCGCCGAAACGGCACCTCCAACTCCGTCGTCCAGGGAATCGTCCGCATTCTCGCAATCCCCTCTACCAGCACCTCCCCACTCTCATTCCCCGCCTGCCTCTCTACCAGCACCTCCCCACTCTCATTCCCCGCCTGCCTCTCTACAGACGTCGTACTCTCCACATTTGTCCGAGCATCATTTTTAATATCAACCAACTAAATCTGCTCATTGCGACTACGAAGCGTCGACTGCCCCAGAGCCATACGAGTTTTCGCCAGGCCTCCGCCAAAAGAAACGTATGGCACGAATAGCCGGCATGCTAGAGACAAGGATGCCTACTGCAAGCTCGGCGACGGACCAGTTCATGGGTATGGCCATGGCCATGGAAACATCTGGGACTTTGAGGAGGGTGGGTAGGAAACCTAGACGAACGGCTGAGGTTATTACGGCGCTGGTTAGATGTGAGTGATTGATGTGAGTTGAAGGTTTTGGGGAATTCGGGAACTCACAAACCACCGATGAGCATTGTTGCTAGGAGCTGGAGCTTTGTTTTGATATCGAGCTGCAGCGGTTTCACGATTGGGATAGAGAGGAGGATTACGATTGCATCAGTTGAGACTCCCATGATGGCGTTTCCGAGGTAGAAGGCATTGATGTGACGCATCTGTTAGACTTAGCTTCTTGGGATTCTTTTGGTTAGATTATGCAGTGGTTATCGGAATTGTCAATCGTCAAAACACGGTTTCGAAGATTTCTTACTTTGGAAGCTCTCCTCTATTAGTGGTAGCACACAACTGATGATTTGATCGAAGTATGGGCTTCTTTGGGGATATTTCCATGCTTGGATCTGAACCTTAACAACACTTGGGGGTTCTTTTCCACGGCTTCTATCTCGCTTCCGTCTCACACTGTTGTGTAGCGGCGCACTGTCACACAAGGGGATGAAGAGTTCAGCGGTGTCGGAACAGGATTCTGATGCTCATGGGCATTATTTTTGTCGTAGGAAGTAATCGCGGCGAGCCGCAAACACTAAAGGACCCAAAAAAGATCCAAATCCACAATCAGGATCCCAACGCTACGTACCTCGCAAAATGCATAGCAAATAGCTTCCACTCATGGCCAATCCGCAGGTTGCCGAATGTGTCCCGAAACTTCACGCCTCGTGCACCGTTACAAAACCTCCTAGCCGGCCTCGTGTAACTGTAAACGATAACCACACGCAAAACCGTTAATCGGTGACGGGAGAGAGTGTGTGTGTCTGTACGGTGTACGGCAGTTGAGACTAGTAGCCGACTGCCAGGATCAGCGTCAGACGTAGGAGGGGTAAATGAGAGAACAGACAGCCTTGTATCTTAAATACGACGATACTCCATTTATTTTTCCCTACCGTGCTTCCTCATTGCGACTTCACAGTCTGCTTGAAAATACCATCCTTCAGTCGAGAGAAACACGAGCTCATCCACCATGGGTCTCCTCAGCGCGATCTCCTTCGCGCCCACCGTGGGCAACATCGCCATCACCCTCCTCGTATCCATCTTCACAGCTTTACTCTACCGCATCATCTACACCCAATATTTCCACCCTCTCTCTAAATTCCCAGGCCCATGGCACGCAACCTCATTCTCCGTCGTTCACGCCATCATCTCAGTCCAGAAGAAAGAGCCCGAGTTTCTCATGTCGCTGGTGCGAAAATACGGTAGTAAGACTCCCTCCGCCCTCTCTCCTTTTCACCACCCTCACCCCCTCATGCGCTATCGTAATGCACGTTTCCGTCGCCATACATACACACCCCATCACACATTCCCCAAAACACCCCGCAACCCCCTCCCCATGCCAAAAACACACAAGATCTACATACATGCACACCATCGCTAACCCTCGCACCCCCACAGGAGCCCAACCAATCCGCATCTCGCCCACCATGCTCTTCTTCCCGCGCGCCTCAGCCCTAAAAGACATCTACTGGGCCCCACGACTCAACACGAAAACCGCACTCTACGGCACCGGCGCCCTGGGCCCGCCTCATCTCTTCTCCACCCTCGATGGCGAAGAGCACAAACAGCTCCGTAAAGCGCTGTCCAACGCGCCATGGACAATCGGCCAGTTGAAAAATACCTGGGAACCGCGCTTCGACGTCCAAGTCCTGCTCTTCATCTCCAAAATGCAAGCCCACGCGACGTCGCAAAAGGTTGTCTGTTTATCTGACAAAGTCGCTGAGTTCGCCGCGGATATCATGAGCATGATATCCTTCACGGAGCCGTTCGGATGCGTGGAGAACCAGCGCGACGAGCGCAGGATATTGGAGAATTGGAGGAAGGGGTTAGTGTTCTTTGGGTTCGTGGCTAGGTGCAGGGTTTTTCGGGATCGGGTTTTGAAGATTCCCGGGGTGGGGAAGTGGTTTCTTCCAGCGTTTAATCCGGAGTTTGGGAACGGGTGGTTGATGGCGGAGGCGGATAGGAGGGTCACGGAGAGGGAGGAGGGGAATGCTGAGAAGGGGGTTCGAGGGAAGCCGGATTTCATGCAGCAGTGAGTTCTTGTCTGATTTCTTTGGTCTGGGAGGGTCGAAAGCGTGGTGTTGATGGTGAGAAGGTCGGAGTGCTGATGCATATGCCGTGTAGTTGCCTCGATGCTCGTTTCGCAGACAACACGCCCCTGTCGCCAACTCAGAAGCGCGCACATGTCACCCTACTTATCCAAGCTGGCGCAGATACTACGGCTACAGCATTAGGCGTCATATTACGGTTTCTCGTCACGCAACCTGAGGCCTACTCCCGCGCACGCGCTGAAATCGACAAAGCCGATAACCTCAACCGCCTCTCCACACCGATCCTGTATGAAGAAACGCGACAACATTTGCCCTACTTTGTGGCTTGTATCAAAGAAGGTCTTCGTCTGATGCCACCTGTGAGCAATCTATTCGCAAGAATGGTGCCGAAAGAAGGCAAAGTGATCGACGGCGTGTATGTACCCGGAGGCACGGAAGTCACGAGCCACGCGTATAGTATGCAGAGAGACGAGGGAATGTATGGGGAAGATGCAGAGACGTTTAGGCCCGAGCGATGGATGCAGAGTGAGGAGAAAGCTTTGGAGTATGAGGCTGGGCAGTTCACTTTTGGGGTTGGCCCGAGAGTGTGTTTGGGGAAGGATATTGCGATTATGGAGATTTACAAACTGTTGCCTGAGGTACGTGGTCATGCAATCTTTACCCGTGTGGATGAGGAAGGAAAAAGGGATGGAGATGACGGAGGAGCTGACGTGGTAAGCAGATCGTGAGGAGATTCGACATCGAGCTTGTGGATGAGGGCAAGTATGTTGTGAGTGGTGGTGTTGCGTATAACGAGGGGTTCTTGGGTCGGTTCATCGAGAAGGGTGAAACGGTGGAGGCGAAGAATGTTCGCGCATGAAGCCGGATTATTTCGATCTGAGATCTGCGGTGATCGACTTTCTTGCAAGTGTTAGAATTTAGGCAGCGGGCTTATTCAGCGTCGGACGTTAAGGTTGCACTGAGACATCGGAGTCGGATGTGTGAATCTCGGAGATGCGTGTGTGATGAACTCAACTTTAAGTTTATGCCACCATCTTCCCAGTACAATGGCGATTTGGCGTAGAGAATTGCCCTGTTCTTCTGACCGCAGCCCGGGCCATCCTTACATTTGACGAAGCTGTGAATTAACGCTGAAATCCGCACAAGGTAATCTCCAATTCGTGCATGATGATGGACATGCAGAAAGCCAGGCGGTTAAGACGCCCTGTAAATGAAGGAACCGCCCTTTTTGTTTCCCTAGCGCGAAATCAAAGCCCTCGCAAACGTTTCATGTTTCTTCTAACAGAGGCGCAGCGCCCCCACAAGTTACAAGGTCCCACAATTCTAGGCTCGCATTGCACCCTTACCCCATGCATCGTTGCATCTTACTAGGACAAGACCTGCAGAAGAACGTGTGTCGGTGGCCGAACAGCCTCATGGCCTGACTGTAATTATCCCGACCCAAGAAAAGCAGCGCACCTGGCAGTCCGTGCTCCATCTCTCCTATACAAGCCACTATTTAAACGTTCCCAAATGGGCAGTCGCTTCAAAAACTTTCAATAATATCCAGCAGGGCAACCACCAACAACTGGACCAACACTACCGACTTCCAGATGTGGCGTTGGTTAGTGAAACTTAGCCGTTACCAGCGAATCTTCTCGGAGATCCAACAAAGTACCCAGCTGCAGCAAGCGAGGGGTAAGGATACGCACGAGACGATTCGATTGGATCGTGGACGTAGGAGCCAGTCTTGATCGACGACCCGTACCGTACGGGGGATTCTGTCCACCTGTAGCAGCGGCGCAGTCTTTTTTCCCACGCGATATCCCTGCGGCCCTAAACTGATCCCTGCACCTTTTCTCTCCTTGCCAAGGGCTTGGGCGCTTGCATGCACTCTACTAATGGCTGCAACGGGGTTTGCATGTCGAGTTTAGAGGCAGCTGCAAGGTGGACTGCGATATAGATGGACTGTGTACAGAAATAACAGGAACGGACAAAAAAGGGACCGTCTCCTCGAAAAAAGCCAAGAACGGGGCGATAAGTGCATGCAGCCTTAGGTGAGAACTGAGAAGGTTTTGGGGTCGCAAAGGGGGGACCGAAATGTGAAAGCTTATCAATCTTAGATCTCGACTAATCAGTGGCGTTATAGCATGTGTGATATTGTTTCGATTCTTCGTCAACTCTCCGCCTAAATGCGGCTATACACGTATCCCGACAGCTCACGTTCTTCCTACTTGCCGGCGGATAGCGTTTAGCAGAAAACATGCTGGACGATTGAAGAAGGCCTCTCATCGAAATCAGATGTCAGCCTCCTCTTTTGCGGTCCCCCCGGAAACGATCGAAGGTGGTCGCCAGCGGGCGGCTGAGACGCTGACCGCTCTCTCGCACTACCACGGGGCACCTGCAAGTGATCCGGCTGTGCTTGGGCCGGCCACGTCAAAGTTCTCGACGGTGTAAGCTGAGCACTGGACACAAATGTCGTTGGATCCACATCCAACTCTCTAGAGTAAGCGCGCACGTGTATGTGTGGGGAGGGAGCCGGGCTCCAATGTGGTGTCGGTCTCGCCATGTGTGTGGACGAGAGATGTGGCGAAGGGAAGGGCTCGGTGCCTCTTGCAACTAGTGCGGTCGCTTGGAGTTGTGGATCGACCGTGAAGTGTGCGGGGGCGTTTGACCGTAGTGGCAGCGCGGGGTGAAGGTAGGACGCAGGTGGCGTCTGCTCATAGGGGCGGGACTGAGGTCGTGTAGGTTCGCATTGGATAGAGGCCGGTTGGGCATGATTGGGCTGCCTGCTCGTTAACTTAGGGACGGTTCCACGCAGTTGTAGTTCAGATAGCCGCCTAATGAGCAACTGGAGGTTGAAAGGAAGTAACGCGAAATGAAGTTTAAATGCGAAAGAAAATGATATGATTACAATCTTCTTGCCAACCAAAGCCGCCGGTGGGTATACAAGAAAGCTCCAGAAATGCAAAGATGCGTAGAAGAATAGTGATACAAACACGAAAGAGACGAGCACAAGCTCTATACGGAAAAGAAAGAACACTAAATCCAAGAACGAGGATGAAAATAGGAAGTGAAAATAAAGGAAGATGTCGTCATACCCAATAGCTTTGATCGGCGCTCGAGACACCAGCAGGCCAGATAGGCTCCTGCATGAGCGCATCCCAATCTTCGAAGAGATTTCCAGAAGGGTGAAAGCCGGGGGTATTGCCCATATTTGAGGGAGACGAGATCGGGCGGTACTGAGCTACATGCATCGGATAGGCCCCTGTTGCTGCGTGTATACTTTGATCTCCGAACTGTTGCGTAATAGGCACCTGTATCTGCATTCCGCGCTTCACTCTGGCCTTTGCTAGAACCTTGCCAATCAAATTCGATCGTAGTCCTGGTTCCATAGTCTGGCCGTTGTTATTCGGAGCGAAGAGCTGATCCAGCACTGCCCAAGCTGCGTTTGTAGCTTCGTGACTGACTGGCAAGTCTGATGCCAGGACGAGCGCGAGGAATGAACATGAACTTGTCTCGCGAATCCTTCGCGTATACCAGTACAACGGCGAAGTGGAATATTGGTGAGCCACGGCTGCACAGCGTGTCGCGAGTTGTAGGGCATCATGGAAAATACTATGAGGATTAGCCGCCATCAAAAACATTACTGCTCGAAACAGATGATGCAGTGATATAGATAGGTGGGACCTAGGCAAACGTACCTGAGTGCTTCAGAGTGGCCGCTTGGTGTGGAGGTAGGCCCGGATGTTTCCTTGCGCTGCGCCAATCGACTGATAAATGTTGACTTCAGGATATTAATCTGGCATATTTCAGACACCAGATACTGAAATGGATCTGAGCTATCCAGCCGATCCCACTGATACCGAGTAGTGTAGCGCTCTTGTAGCTCGCCCACCCAGGAATTGCGGCCAGGTCGGCCTCCAAAAGGAGTTGCTCTTCTTGCAACTTGAGGTGAGGTCGACGTCCCTGAGAGTGGTCGATCTCGGGGCTGATAGCGGAAGCAAAGAAGTTGTTGCTGTTGTCTTGCTACTTCAGCTTCTACAAGCATAAGGGTCATGGACGAAAAGGGAGAGCTAAGTTGCTGTTCCTGTTCGACGTCTTCGAGTGTCTTGAAATTGTTTATTTGGCCTTGACTCGCAGCAATGGTATTCCGGTTGATCTCTGCCAGCTCTTGGTCATTGATGCTCAACGGTAGAATAATGTCGTAAGAATCGGGCGTAATTGTGGGCTCACGGCATAATTGCTCAGCAAGACGAGTGTCGAGGATGCAAATCTGAGCCCACAATCTTCGCCGGATCTCAACCTCGATAGGGTCGAAACCAAAGTTTGATGGATCGCGATGTATGCCAGAAGATCGTGCCATTCGTATGGCTGTACCGAGCTGTAACCACTGAAGTTGGCAATCGGTGCTTCCTAGCTCGACCGACTTTGGAGAGTTAGTCATGGACTATTCCGATGGAGAAGTCGCTTACAATGTATAGAAGCATGGCTTGAAGCATCTCGACAGATTCTGCTCGTGCGAGATTTCCGTCCAGCTTGCTTATCCTGGTCGTGACTTCTCGCTTGAAAGTGGACCATAATGTGCTTGCATTCACGTTTTGACCAAGATCCGGAGGCGTGGGACTGTTGATAATTGAGACTAGAGCAGCAAAATAAACCGAGTAGAGAAGAGTTCCGAAAGCGCTGTCAGTAGGTGGTGCTGAAGACTCGTTCGGCAATGCCCCAGAATTCGAAGGCAATGTGGCGGGGGGCGCGAACGGTATCGGTTGAGACGAATTGTAAGCACCCCCGGCAGGGTAAGTATTTGGGAAGCTAGGTGCAGCTGCGACCTGTGCATGCGCAGATGTACGTTGGCGGAAAACTCGGCATCGATCTAAAAATGACGGCCAGTGAAGCACTCGGGTGATCGGATCCACGCGGTGGCTAAACACACCAAGGAGGATCTCGTGCAGTTGGTCATCGACCAGCGTCCTTGTCGCTTCATTGACCGCATATCTAGAGGCCTGTTGAGAGTCGTCATCCAAGCCCTCGCTGATCAGAGTGTCAATGTCGATGACCTAAAGGGTGTGAGTAACTATCTTTCTCTATGCCTTGGAGCATATGAACACACCTCTTCTGCAGCTGCTGCCCATGAATATGGGCTGATGTATGTGGAGGCTCGGCCCCCTTTGACAATTCTTCCTTGGTTGGCGTATGGATATCCTTCAGCGAGGTCTGGGGGAGACGGCGAGTACGATGGCTCGCGGGATGGCGACCTGCTATTGACTTCTCGAGACAGACGAGCCACCTCATCTTCTAGTTTGGATAGACGATTTTGTTCCACCGGTTCCCGGCTGCTCGGTCGCGATGGTTCTGTTGTTTGGGAGGGCGTGGTGTTTTGGACTGGTTGACAGAGCGCGCCAACCTTGACACAGTTTGAACATGCTGGTTGGGCGCGGTCGCATTTCACCCGTCTTGCTCTGCATCTTGCACATGCTAGCACATGTCGTCGTCGAGTGATCAATGGTGCTTCGCTTCGACCATCGTATCTAGACGCCATTTTTTAATCCCAGGCCGTACGTATCGTATCCGATTCTCGTTCCAATAATAGGTCGATGGGCGTCAAGGTATCTTCAGGCGTGTTAGGAAGAACGTTAGGAGCCTATTGATTGTGTAACTCGTGCGAAGTGGACAGCTTGATGGGAGTTTTGTAGGTTGCTGTATAGAACTTTGCGCTAGACCAGGTCTTACCAGCCGTTTCTCGCGCGAAATGACGAACAGGGGCCCGGTTCACGTGATGGAGGAAGCGCTTCCAAGTGCCAGCCCTAACGGCGAGGTAACTTACGCCCTGCGGTCGCCTATTTTAAGTCAACTCACTAGTCAAGCTCACGGTCCAGTGGCGGTTTAACAAGCACAGAAATGCACCGCCAGTCGGTTGGATCAGGAGGCGCACGTACCAGCTAGTGTAAGATGTGCGGGAGCCCCGACCAGATGCTCTCATCGCGTGCGTCCAGAGCATTTGACGACAGGAATCAGCCTTGATGGAAATGCACAGGTTGATGTCATGATGGAATGGGTGTTTGTTAAACTCGACTTCGAACGCTTCTACCCAGCTGAGTACAGAATCGGGCACGGGTGTTGTGTCAGACCAAGAGCTCTGTTGCGTTAAAGCGTCAGTAGCGTGCTAACAGTCCAATGGTTCATACGGAGTACGCAGTTTCGCAATGGTATCTCAACTAGGAAGAGACGGCAGAAGGACTGCGACCTGTTCCGCTAGACTCACTCTGGAATACCAACGCTAGCGGCTTCTCCGACTTAACGGCTAGGCATTATCTACCTAGGGCGGTGTGGACGAGCCCCAAAATTGCATGGGTGGAAATTAGCCATGCCCAGAAAGCGAAGCGACGGGGGCGGAAAAACAACAGGTTGCAAGGTCGCCACGGTGAAGCTGTGATGAAGTCGGACGGGAGTCTGGCGCCGGTGGCCAGCATCAGCGGCCTGGCGATGTCCGGAATGTGGAGGTGGACTCGATTGACGTTATGCCCCTAGCAGCGCGGCGGGAGGATGCTGCTAGGGACAGATGCATACAGCGTCTTGTCACCTTCAACGGGACACCCAGGGATATTGACTCCTAATACCAGCGCGGCTTTCTTATTACCACGTAATTGGCTCGAGTTTTCAAAAGTGGACATGATATTCGAAAAGATGCCCGAATTTTGAGACGAATCATGGCATTTAGCGGTAGATTCTTAATTCTAGGCGGTCTAATTGGCCGGTAATCCATGTCTCGTAGCATGTCCCGTCGGAGTTGATAAGACGCCGTAGCAACGTTTCGGAGATATGAATCTTCCCGCCTGGCACGTCCGGACAAGGAGGCCAACGGGAAAGCCATTGTAGGGGACAATGTTCAGTGACAACGGCTCTGCCGTCCCCACCCAGCGGGTCAGGCTGATCTGGGACAATAATGCACGCCCCCGTCAACGTTTGCGAGGAATACAATATTGCAACGCATGGAGATGCCACGGCGGTGGTGAAGGTTCAACGAGAGACGGTCGGTGATAGGCGTCGCAGCCGTGCGGGCATCGTCAAGCGAAACCCGAGCGCCGCTCGCTATGCCGGCCGACTTGTGAAAGCTCCGCAATTGAACATGTTCGTGGCGGTGCGATGCAATCATGCACAATGGACCAGAGGGAGGTGCCAGTGACGATGACAATGACAATGACGAGGAGGGTCAGGGGGTGAAGGATGAATAGAGGTGTGATTAAGGTTAAAGTTGCGAGGAAGGTGCAACGGGGTCCTTTCTGCCTGGCCGAAAGCGGCTTAGCGCAGCGCATGCCCTGTGGTCCTTCATCTCCTCCACACCACATGGCAGATGCCACACCCAACACCATCTCTCCGCTGTTTGATCCAAGTCGATGGCTCTACCACCGAACTGATGATGCTCCTTGGCGACACAGAAATCAGCCTTGCAGCGGCAGCGGTGCATCGCCACTCGCCTATGTACTGGATTCCACCAACCAACCCCAGCTACCTCATACCCTAGCGTATTAATGCGAAGACAACCGTCCTACCGCTAGCGGCGTTCTTCATGAGTCTAATGTTGAAACTCGTGCTTTCGTTCCTAAGGCTATGTGGAGATCACTCCATTGTTTCGATTCCAAAATAGAGGGTGGAAACTCGACCCAAAATTCCAAATATATACGTGCATTCACTATGCATTCGACGTTATGTGCTTCTCTTCTGGTCCCAGAGAAACGCAAGGCTACTACCAGAGCCGCAAGCCAAAGACTCGGAACTGTTTAACTCCGGCCAAAAGCTTGATGAAGATTCAGCCTTCTCACAGACAGGCCGCGCCTTATGCAGCTGATTGTCTTGGTAAACATCGGCTAAACCTGCAGTGTCCGGGGGTCAGGCCATCCTCAAACATGTCACACAACTGTGTCTAGGCGGAAGAACCGGGAGATCAAGTGATGTGCAATGGACAATGTTGCCTACAGACCCACCGACTTCCAAACCGGCCCCCACGCACCTGCACCCTCTGCTCCGCCCGCCAACACGGTAATGGAAGGCATGTGTTTCGAGGCCCGTTCATGCTACGCCTGTTACGTCTCTGAGTGTCCTGTTCTCGCCGTCAGTGTGGCAAGGCGGTGATTTTCCGCTGAATTATTCATCCCTGGGCTCCACGTTAAACATTTCGAAGGATCGCGAGCGAGGGATTTCGAGTCACTATAATGACCATGAAGCTTAGCGAGGCCGATACGGAGATCTACCATGATCCATCAAAAGTACATCCAAATGCAAAAGTTTGATTCGACCGGATCTTACCCAAGCGTGGGTTTAACCTGGTTAGCCGACCGGACACTTACAGGCGTTGAAATCCTTCAGGTTGTTCCCAATGTGGTTAACTAGAACAATAATTCCCCTTACGGACGTTGGTCAGGGCCCCTCATCTGTGCATACACGCCTACTGCCAAACACCTAGGGATGTGACGTTGACGCCACATTGTTATCGATCCTCCTTGGGCTGCTAGATGAGATGCTAGGGCCGAAATCTACTGTGACGGCCCTACAAACCGCCTGCCCCTTCTGGCACACCGCATTTGCTAGGCCGCATCCACGCCTCTAGCTAGTGTTCACAACCCTTATCAGACAAACCAAGTACTAACCCCACAGATTAGACAACCAATTACTAGCATACTACTATTTAGGTAGGCAACAGGAATGGAAGGAGAGGTATATAAGGGGGATCGGCACACACGCTCCCTCACACCACTCTCGGGGGTCAAGCGAATAAGCCCAGGTATCATCTTTCGACATCGCAATTGCTACCGTTTCTTGGCGCTCACAGCGTTACCAACAGAACAAGGGGCTGAACAGACCACCGTCAGGATCTTCCATCACCGTTTTTCGTCCGCGGGTGGCAACTCTTAGCACAATTCAGTCTTGGCCTCAAGGCTCGATTTGCTGACTATCATACTCTTTTTGAAGGAGCGCACGACATACTATAGCAGACGTGGAGCGCACGCGCCCAACCAACAAGCCAATGTATGCTATTCGATAGCACTCTTCGTGCGAAAGCGAATTCAGAGTGCGGTGCCGAGAGTCGGCCGATTGCCGGACCGTTGCGGAGATGGTTTCCAACGTGCCAATGTAACATCTTTCATTCGAAATGCTGAGATTAACAAGTCTAGACTCCAAGCTGTCGCCACAGTACTCACAGCTCTGGTGTCTACGCTTCGACTGCCATCCAGAAACCCTTCCCCTCGTTACCCTGCGCGACTTTCGCGACGGACAAGCCGGCGGCATCCTCCTGCTGCACGACGTATCGCTGCATGACCTTCAGCCACATTTTCTTCTCTGCTTGACTCGCACCTTTGCCTTCCCAGACCCATATGCTCTTACCAGCATCCAACAGGAATACGTCATTACCATCCAAATCACCCCTACTGATCGCGTTTCCCTCTTTCACAAGATCGAATGAGAGTTCGCCTTCTGCATCACTGAGTCGGAACAGCTTCTTGACCTCCCTCTCGCTTCTCGCTGATACTGGTCGCTGCGACTTGAACGTGGTGTCCATGATATTGACATCGTTACCGCCTAGATAGTCAACAACGACCTTTGATCTTGACTCGGCCTGACTTAGCACTTCCACATCAACATGCTTAGCAACTGTCAGGTCGTTCACCACCTGCGCAGCCCTGAGCTTTTCCATTGGGCTGCAGTTTTTACCCTGCCACACAAATATCTTATCGCCCTTGTCGAGCACAAACACATCGTCCTCATCCAAGCTCTTCCACGTCGGCTCAACTTCATGCACAAGTATCCCGTCCCGTCCTGCCGCCGCACTCGGATGCTTGAAGATACGCAGCAGCGTATCAGTATGCACAGGCTCTTCATTCGTCTCTACATGCTCAAACCCAGACTTCACCCCACCCCTTAAAATCTTCAAGCGAGGGAACAGCGCAGCGAAAGCATCAGACGGCGCCGACTGCAACTCGCGATGCTGTGTCGCCGCCCCATGCAAAAACTCATCCAACTCCACCGTCTTATACGCCGCCGTCCCCGCCTCATCCTGACTCGTATGCGAACCCAGCCAAAAGAAAATATCATGCACCAACTTTTCTTTCTCTTCTTCACTTTCTGCGTCTGCAGCATCGCTTTGCTTCCGCTGCACCTTCTCGCTGTTCAGCACAATGTATGAATCGCCCTCGTGGAAACTGCCGTGTTTTTCCTTGGGCCAGGGCACGACTTCGAAGTCTTCAATGCGCCATATGTAGAGCCCGGGCTCGATGCCGATGACGCCGTTGTTCCAGGCGGGTTCGGTGCTGGCGGATTGGTGCTTGACTTTGTGGTCGAGATCCGAGTTTATCAAGGCGACGTTTGAGTCGCGCCAGTCGTATTCTTGTTGGTGGACGAGACCTTCGTGTGGTGGCATCGTTGTTCGGCGTGGAGGATGTGGTGCGGTTCGCTGGTAGCGAGCGTGGTGGGTACGAAGGATTCGATCGACCGTTCGTCCGTGGAAGTGTCGAGGGCTTGCGGGTCTCTATGGATTTGATAGCAGGTAGTCGTATGCGATTGAAGTGATGGGGATGTGGAAAGACGGAGGAATGGTCAAGAGTATGAAGCGCGTGAGCATCGGAGCTGAGTGAAGCTCGCAAACAGGGTCTAAGCTTTGAAACGCGGGGGGTTTGGTCGACGTCATTGCTGATTCAGGAACAGGAACAGGGACAGCTTCACGAATATCGAAACACTTTCTCTATACGGATCGATCTTACATGTACATTCGCATGGCGATAATTACGGCTATTGCGAGTCGACCCATGCGCTGACTTTTTCGACTTTACAGACAATATCACTTTTTGGTCAATCCAAAGAGTACCTTTTGGTGTCGAAGCTTCAGAGGCATAAATTGTTGCTTCCAATATCTGCTATGAATTCTATGCGAAGTTCACAAACGCTCGGATTCAACACGAGATCCAAGGTTCAGCACTACCAAAATCGCATGCATATTCACTTCTTGAAAATCGATCAAAGTCATTTCACATTTCTTCATGACAATTGAACAAAAACAGCAGGGAAAGGCAGTCTTTCCATCTATGTAGTCATAAATTCCTTCTGTGCTCGTAACTTCAAAAGGCCTAACATTGGATACCAGAAAGACCCCCTTCAAGCTTCGTTCACACACTGAACGATCAACTCAGTACACATAGAAGGTAGTAGTCTCGTTGTCAGACTCCCTCAGCTTCCTGTTCCTCCTCTTCATAATAAACTTCGCTACCCAAGCCAACAAAGCCGTCGCGACCGAGAAAGCAGCAGAAGAAGACAGCGCAATGGTATAGCGCGGCCCATCCGACTTTGGCCAAAGATACGGAGTCCTATTCAGCCAAGCAGTCAGCCACGATCCCTTTGGTCTCAAGGGGAGAAGAGGTGAACTTACCAGATGAATGACCCATTCATAACCATAGTAACAATCCCAATCGCCGCCGCCTTCTTCTCCTTCGTCTGCCCACAAGTCGATCCACACCACCCCAAAATCAGCGAATTAACCCCATACGTCCCAATGGTAAAGATAACCATGCTCGCATACCTGCCCCCCAGATCCATCGTCGCACACGCCGCCGCAAACCCAATCGTCGCCACGGTCTTGGAAATCGTAATATGCCACGTCCTCTCATTGAACTTGCCGCTAGACCACGACACTGCGATCGTCACCACGCCGGCGATCAAATACGGCGGACACGTCAAGACCAGCGTAACCGTCTCTCCGAACCCCAACGTCTGCACGACGGTGGGGAAGAAATTCTTAAACCCGTTGGCCGCGAGATGCATGTGCGCCATCGCGGCGAAGATCCAGACCATGGGGTCGCGGAAGGCTTGTTTCAGGCCCGCCATCGTCGACGTGTTGCCGTTGTTCTCGACAATGTCGAGTTCCATGCGGTTGGTCGCGAGGAGTCGCTCGTCGGGCGTGAGCCACTTGGTGTCGTGCGGGAAATCGGGGAGCAAGAAGAATCCGACGACGGCAATGACGAAGGTTACTACACCCTGGAGGATGAACAACCAGCGCCATCCCGATATCCCCGCTGCATCATCCATACCATAGAAGACGCCTGCGGCGATGAGCCCTGCGAACGCGGTCGCAAGGATGTTTCCAGTGTACAGAATGGCAATACGCGTCGCGAGTTCCTTGCGCGTGTAGAAGCTACTCAGTAGGTACACGGCGCCGGGATAGTACGGCGCTTCTGTCAGTCCGAGGAAGAAGCGCGTGAGCAGCAGGCCGGTGAAGTTGGTGGAGACGGCGGTGAGGGCGGAGACGATGGCCCAGAGCATCATGCATGTGCCCATGTAGCGGCTTGGGCGCGTGCGGTTGAGGAACATGTTGGAGGGCACGATGCCGAGGAGGTAGCCGACGAAGAGGATGGAGACGCAGGTTTGATACTGGGTGCTGCTGAGGTTGAGGTCTTCTTCGAGGTCGTTGAGGCGGGCAAGGGCGATGGCGTTGCGGTCGAGGTAGTTGAGCCAGTACATAGACCAGAGCATAGGCATGATCCAGCGGTCGAGCTTTTTCACGAGGGCGATTTCGCGGGGGTCGGTTTTCTGAGGGGGATGTTAGTGAATGACGAGATTGAGAGGGAAGAGTGATGGAATATGAAAGGGGGAATTGGAGGGTGACGCACTTCATGAGCACCAGAGTAGTCCTGCTTCTCGACAATGGGGACGGGTTTGCGGAAGTCATCGTCGTTAGTTCGTGTTGCTTCGAGCATGACAATCTCGCTCTTTGGTTCCGCCATCTTCACTGGTATCGATGACCGTGTCGACGAAGTTTGCTAATCTTGAAACGACAAAACACAGAGAGGTATAGAAAGGAACCACCCAAATAAGTATTTCCAAGTACAAAGAAGAGATGGAACCAACACGCCTGACTGAATGGCCTGGTTCTTGCACCCAGCCCAGTGGTCTCCCTCTTATATACCCTCCCGATCACTGCCTCCTCACCCGACACCCATATCCGAAACAAGAAGGTGTCTCGACATAAACCAAACGCCGCATACAGTCGATAAAACACTACCACAGACGCCTGTCCGCGTGCGTGAATCACATCTCACGTTCAGGGCTACCTTAGGTGTCCAAGAATGCCCACCCCGCAATCCAAGACCCCTCCAAGCCTCCCAAGTATCTCCGTTAGACTTGATCAGCCTTGAATACGAACGGCGAAAAGCCAAGTTGGGAAGTCTAGGCGCTGATGCCGAGATCGATGTTTGCGGCGTAGTGAGATGGTTACGTGCACGGATGGGGTTGGCGCGGGGTTCGGAGCCAAGGAGTAGAGCTTCTTCGATGTACCGTACCGTATTAGTGTGGAGTCGGAACGGTGAATTATCGTGGACTGAACGAGATATGTGCTCGGCATTGCTTGGTCTGAAAAGTCAAGAAAAGTTCCAGACGAGGCTGGTACAAAGGTCGGCCGGGGCGACTTTTTGACGTGGTGATGGCGGTCTCGTCTCCGGTCCGCTTTCGGGGGCCGTAGTGGTCGCTCATACATATAACGCTCTTGTGCGCCCAATCGGTGAAATGCATCGCGTTCTTGTGTCGTATCAAGCACTGTATGGAGCCGATTTCTTCTCGTTGAAGAGCTGCGTCGACTCGACTCTCGGCCACTAGATGTTGGGTTGTGCTTGGGTTGTGTTTCGTTGACTTCACCGCCTTGGTGTCGTTCCCGATGGTCCTTCCCGGCTCTTGGTGCTCCGCGCCACTCTCTTGGTGTTTCTTGAGCTTTTTCTGATACTGTGGAGCCAGTAGGATGTTGGCGATAGGTAAACAGTTTGCCTACGGTACGCGCGAATGCGGATATCCCCAGCGACAACCCTCCTCTTTCTCTTCATCCTCAACCTCATTCTCCATCCCTATCGTGCATACAAAATCCATAGCGCATGCGAAATACACCCGCCTCCTGCTCCCTATAACTTCCACCGCAAAAGCACGCAACCCGTGTTCGATTCTCAAAAAGGCAAACGAACCGAAGTGAAGAAAAGTGAAGAAAAATTGGCAAGCCACCGTGTCGCGGCACGGTGCGGCGCCAATGCACTTAAATATGTAATACCGTCCGCGGCCCTGCCTAACCCACTTTTTTATATCCCTCTCCGAAATATGCATGATATTAAACACTCGGTTGAAACCGGAACTGTTTTCGACACTGATGTGATGGGAATTGCCTCACATGGCAGTTGTAATTGTTTGGTAATTTAGGCTTTGTCGAACAATTATCGTTTCGTGGCCCATACGCCGGTCGCCTGGTAACGTCACATCAGTGCTGTTTCTTCTTGGTAAGTTTGACTGACATTTGTACTGTGGCACGTGGGTGGATACCAAGAACCGGAAACATGGGTAGCGCTTGGTAGTCTTGGTAGCTTTCTGGGAGAGGCGGGGTGGCGGGGTAGCTGTGGAGCTTCACTGGCTCAAGAGATGTTAGTGGGCTCGGGGCCTAGGCTAAGAATCTAGATAGGTTTCTGGTTTCTGGTGTTCGGTGAAAGCGAGACTACTGCATCAGTAAGTGCATCGAAGGTGTGGGGTTTTGTTGAGACTTGGGCGGTGGATTGTGCGGTGGATTGTGCGGTGGATTGTGTTTGCGTCGAGGTTTGGTGGGTTACAGACACTCACCGCTTCAGAGATGTGCAAAGATGTGGGACCTCTTGGTATCATGACATGAAGGGAAGCGAAGTGGGTGTTGCATGCTAGTAAAGGTAAGTTACCCAATAATGGATCATCCCGAAGGGTTCTTGGTCCGTGATAGTGGGCGAGACTAAACTTAGAATATACCAAGATGCAGGGAAATCCTTGCCTACCTACTGTACTGTGTATTGCTCCTCGCTCACTACATCCAGTGCCTTCTCTCTTTCCTATTTTTTTCTTTCTTCGCCGTCGACGTGAACCAATTCAATCCATTCCTCTTCTGTCTACTCTGACAACCACTATGATAAATGCCACACTGTTTCCGCCTCCTTACGTTCTCCAAGGGAGCAGATACCGACATTGCAGTTCATTCCATCCAATACCTGCCAACGTCTTCCTGCACCTATCAGCTAGGACATGGATTTGTGCTTTCCCTTCCAACGGTTGAGCCCCGCGGTAGGCGATTTGCCTCCATCTTCTCAACCACTTGAAGAGATAAATATATTTCAAAGCATACCATAATGCCTCCTGGTAGATATTTCAACTCTTACATGATTATGACACGGGTACCTACCCGCAAGATGCGTGCTGGACTCAGACTAATACGCCCCATCAGCATGCACAGTCTTAACTTTATTTCCCTTAAACATCCACGCTTCCTCTCCATTATTAAATCACGCTCCCTATAAGCAGGCCATACATTAATCCTCATTACATCTGAAACAACCATAGATTCACACACTCTTGCTCGCGCATAACGATCAGCCTGGGTAAATCTTCACCCTGACATCAAAGGAGCCGGTATGCATTCTGCGGCAGGAAATCCTTATATACTAGTGTATAATGAACCATCACCTGGGCAAAACTCCCTTCTGTTCAACCTACCCTCGGGAAATTTTGATACAGTAAAAGCAATTAGCGAAAAATCCCGCTAACATATGTTAAATAATATACTAGCTCCTAAAAGTCAGTTATCTTTGCACAAGCTTGCTATATATATTACACTATACCAACTAAGCAATTCTTCTAAAAGATCTATTAAATACGCCATCAACTTCCTCGCTTAATTAACCAAACTACGTTTATATGCTACAAAGATAAGAAAAGTATACCACCCTACCACCCCAGCCACCATATAAACCCCAGCCAAATAACACAAAACAATTGGAATTTGCAACCATCATATTAAATACCAAATACCCATATCAACCACCTCCAACTCCTATTCCTACCCATGTACCTAACCCGCCCCATGTACTCCCCTACCACCAGAACATGCGTACTATCTAACTAACCTTGCATTCTTTTTTAAGTATCTAATAATTGCACTTTATCCCCCCCTTAATATTACGTCCTTAATAAATATATTCCTTAGTCCTACTTTCTATCACTTTCTTAAACCTATAGTTAAACGGAAGGGGTTTTATTTCTTCTAGAAACAGAATGCAGATGTCCTAGAAGGGGGGTTACTAAGGTTCTTTAGAGATTATGGTGAAGGCTCTATTTAGGCGTGGTGCGGTGGTGGCTATTATAGTTTAGTTATAAGGGCGGAGTCTTTTCACGCTCCTAACGCTTACCTAACGCTGTCTTAAATGTAAGAACGTGAGGCGTTCCGCGTACTTACCTTGAAATGCTATATTTGCGATGACGCGTAAATGTAAATTGTAGAACGTAAAACGCAAAACGCAGAACGCAAAAGAGATAAGAAAATTACATGAACCTCTAGATGATAACTAGATGATGACTTCGCTATAATACTGCGTTCGTTTTTAGAAGAAGAAGAAGAAGAGAGCAAAGAAATATCCACAGAACCGCATTTCAAATCGCCCCCCCCCCCCCCTCCTCCCTTCCCCACTTTCGCTAGGCCACACCACACTCATACTACACCCAACATCAAAACCCCTACTTCTAGTCCATGAGCCCACAGTGCGTTACCCAGCCAAACAGACTTCCAACCCGCGGACCCAAGCCGCATTAACAGTCTTACACGTACGCATCAATCAACACAACACTGTGGCATCGGATTGGTATTGGTATCGAGTACGAGTACGTGTACGGTGGCAGTCTGGGGTATATATTTCTTAAGTTAACTATTATAATTATAATTAATATTCTGAGAAATAACTTCGGCTCAGGCTCGCTGGAGGCTTTCACATTCCCCGCGTTCTCAGTCTACTCCTCACTTCTCACTCCGCGTTCACACGATAGCAACCAGCAGCAAGCAGCCAGCAACCCGCCATACTCATACTCATACTATCCGACCCCATACCCCGCCCCCCAACACGCACACATACAGGAGAAAAGGAAACTCATCTATCTCTGCCTTTACCTCTACCTTAATGATTTTGAAAGAAAAAAAAAAGAAAAGGAAATGGTATAATGCAACACGCTCCAAAACCCCAAACCCCAGACCCCAACCACCTGGGCGTAAAAAGCGAAACCACGACAGCAAACCTCGCATCGCCTCTCTAAACCAGCCACCCCCCCCCCCCCCCTACCGCCCCTCATCAACAGAAGACACAGTCTTCGTCACCATAATCCCCTCTCCCCTATACGTCCCCCAACCCGTCAGACCCTCACGCCTCGCCACCTCATCCTTCTCGCGCTGAGCCGTCGCCGATCCACCATACACAACCTCTCCGAACTTATCATACTGCTGTCCTGAAGCCGAAGCCGACACCGACACCGAAACCGAAACAGAGGGACTCGAATTCTTCAATCGCTGTTGCTGCATCATACCCCCCCAGCGATCCGCACCCGCCCTCGCCGTAAACTTCGTATCATTAGGGGTAGAGTTAGTATACCCCGCGAAAGCATCCTCTTCATTACTTCCTCGCCCCCTCGATCGGACCGCAGGGCGTCCAGCGACAGGGTCCGGCGTAGCGATCAAAGGCCGCGGCGACGGCGCAGGTGACGGCGCAGGCGACGGGGAAAGCGATTTCGTCTCCACGAGTTCGATGTCTGCACCCGAAGTACCATCATCGTGATCGTGAAGGCGTCCTTGGAGCATCTTCTCCACACTATCTCCGCTCGCGTTGCTTCCGTTCCTCTTACTCGGTTTCCAGCTCACTCTTGTGCTTCTGCTCGGCGAGGGGAGCGGGCTGCTCGAGTACTTTTCCGAGGCATCGGGGACGCGGAGACCGCCGCTGCTGGTGCCGCGACTGCGGGAACGGGAGCGGTTGCGCTTGCCGCCACCACCGGCACTGAGAGTGGCTCCTGGGTGGCCGTTGGATGAGTGGCCGCCGTAACCGTTGGAGGAATGACCGCCGTACGAGAGGTTGTGCGAGTTCTTTTGCGATTTGTTGCCCGAGGAGAAGTAGGATGTTAGGCCGCGGCCGAGGAAACGGAATAAGGGGCGCCAGGTAGGCATGCACGCTGCGAGGATACCGGTACTGCCTTCGACGGTGGAGAGGGCGCCTATGGGGACGTTGTCCCCTGGAATACTCGTTAGCATCGGAAAGGAAGGGAGACGGGGGTCGGCATAGAGGTCGGAAGAAAAGAGGACTGGCTTACAAGAAGGATCCAGGTTATCCACAACTTTTGCAAACATGAGTCGCACTATGGAGATGATGCATACGGTACCTCCGATTAGGAAGAGCGAGCAGATGGTCACTTTTGTACGTTTGTCGAGCTGGAGACTGAGAATAACGGGGATGGGCAGAAGCAGGAGCATCCAATCGGTCGCGATGTGTATGCCGCCGAAGATGACAATAGCTGTTATCCGTATCAGCTCCATTGCGTGAAAGAACACATCGCAGCTTGGGTAAGGGTTTTGACTTACCCAGCGAAAAGTTGAGACAAACAGCCTTCTCGCCTACCGGCATCTCCCTCCATAACGAGTAGATGGGAACGCATTGGAAGATGTATACGAATGGTTGCACGATCCCGAGGAGTAGGACAAAGATGCCCAAGCCCCAAAGGGCCGGGTTAAGCCAGCCGTTGGCACGACAGAACATGCGGGCGTAGAGAGCGAGGATGGATAGTTTGGTGAGGGTGAGACAGATGTTGTAGAAGGCCATGGCTACGAGGTTGGACTGCGAGCTTTAGTATAACAGGACGCATGGAGTGATGGTGAAGGCGGAGTAGGGGGAGGAAGCTTACGATAGTCATCATTCTTGGGTTCGTTGCGAGAATGACATGTCGGCCCATACCATATTCGAGAGTAGAGAGGACGAACGAGCCATGGAAGACGATGGCGACCTGTTGACGCTTTAGTCAGACTTAGGCTGTTCATGAATATCCATCCATAGCGATGCCGCGAAGGAGAGACAAAAAAAGAACGCCATCATCCGTCAAAATCATTATGTTCTCTTTGCGATGTATCGAAAGATTTTCCAGCGGTCGGTTCTATCCGGCATGTTTGTTCCCCACGTGGTAGGATGCAGTGAGCATCCCCAAGTCCGATGACCTCGGCCCGTATCCTAGGCCAACCCCGTCCGTCACAAGGAAAATGTCCGATCGCGTATACCGGATAGTTTCCACACTTACACCCTCCCCTTCACTCTATTTTCTCCGTCGCACTACGTACACCATGCCCGTTTGATCCAACTCTTGTACTCCGTTCCCGTATTTTGCCGGGAAGCCACCAGGTGGCCATGTGCAACTCCACCACAACCCGCCTTACCATCCCGCCTCTTGAGCATCGCGCAAGCGAAAATGGTGAGGAAAAGGATAGTGGTTTGAGTGATGGTTAAAGGAAAAGCGGAATACTCACACCAGCGCCAGCTATTAGCCAGTCATCAATCCCCAATCTCGCCATGATCTTCTTCCGAGCCCAAAATCGCATCACCACCGCAACAACTGCGATCAGTATGAAGCTCACATTCGTGCCGATAAGCAATGGTCTCCTGTCGTCGTCGATGTGTGCTCTCATGTAAGCGATTTGGGCGGGTGTAGGATGTTGCATCTTGAAGACTTTTGCGGTGAACAAGCCACGGAGGCAGAGGGATCGTGGGAGGTGTATATGCGGCGATTCGGGCGGGTACAGGTGCGACGTAGGTTTTGCGGTATCGTGGTTTGATCGGTTGACTTCGAGTTTTCGTCCAGAGCAGCTCCTCTTAGAAGCACACCAAACGCCAAAGGGTGCCCGTATTAAAAATAAGGTGTTTGTAAAGAGAGTGTAGATATCACATCAACACAGCGCGTCGCTCACATTCGTGTACGAGTTGGAAAGAAAGAATGCAGAAACAAGAAGCGAAAGAGAAGAAAGCGAGCCAATATCAACATATCGGAGTTCGAGAAACCTGCAACATGAACCTGGCACCTCTCTCATACACTTCGAATAGCCTCGACAGCATCAGATAGAAGATTAACGACAGGGCCTTTGCCACCTATGCCACGGAAGGATGGTCAAGCGACCAATTCAGCCACTCGCACGGTAGCAACGTTCCCTAAAGGGCTACTGTAGAAGACCACCCGGCGTCAATTGCACTTGCACCCTCTGAAGTAGGAGCCACAGCGCGAGTGTAGAATAACCTGACCAATTGGCTTGTACTAGGTTTTATTGCTAGACCAACCTGATTGGCGAGATAGAAGAAGGGCCTATTCCAAAGGCTTTGCGTACGGCTTGACAGGGTTTAGCGCGTACCTGTTTGGCCGTTCGGACTCCGACCCATGCATGCAGATATAGAAGGACGTTGGGCTTGAGAAATCCGGCATAAACAGCGACATACCTATCTGCATTGAAGTGGCTTTGACATCGGAATGAAAGGAGACAAGAGCGGGGGGAACGGAGGAGCGGGGAAGGGAGCTACCTCTTTTGGGAAGTGAAGACATCCCCCAAAAACCAAAGGGGCAGGCTTGGCAGCGTTGGGTAAAGCGTATGTGTTGGAAGATATGTAGGAAAAGGAGTTGGCTGTGTAAAACCGGAGAGAGGGAAAGAAGTTGACTTCGAGAATCGTAGCAAAAGGTCCGCATGTTGGAAATTGGGAGAAGGTTTGGAGCGACGGAGATGGGTGGAGATGCGGCAAAGACGGACTGACACGAGACGGGGATGGATCGACTTGAAAATGAGATGAAATGGTTTGCGAAAGAGATGGATAAGCTTGCGACGTTGATCGGTTGGTGAACTGAAATGATGTTTGGGTTGCACCTCACTCCTCAGCACGATGCAGGGGAAGGAGTTTCTCGTCAGGTCGGATACAGTCCGCCGTCGCGAACGGCTACCAGACATGGCGACCAGCAGGACCCTTTGAAGCGGACTGCAATATGCCGCTTCTTAAAACGCGGTCCGGTTGATACTTGTTGTATGGGCGCACGCCAGAGTACGCGCTCGATTGTTGCCAGGAAGTGTGGGGAACTTGGCTGCAGTGATGCAGTAAGTGGTGCAGCTTGCACGACATGGTCGCATGAAACCCTGGCAGATGTGGCCACGGTCTCTCGATACAAGGGCTGGCGGTTGATTGCTGCATCCGCGCTGACAGCAAGCATATCCGCTAATGCTTGACCATAACCGAATCCAGCTGCAACGTGGACGGCAAGCAGCAGGACGGAGGAAGGCGCAAAGACATAGGTGCATCTGACTCATGAGCGGTTTGCACTTTCGGCTATCCGCAGAAAAGTGTACCGGCGGCTTAAGCGCTCGGGAGCTTGCAGATGTCGGGTGTCACTTGATCAAAGGTCAATATGCAACATGTTAAATCGAATAAAACGAAGGCTAGTGGATGGAGCGGGGAGCAATTGTTTGACCCGCAATCGGGTTGCAGTAAGCTTGCATGCATGTGGTTCGCCATGACTTTGAAAAGCAGGGCAGGGTAACCGGTAAAGTCTCGTAATGTCACACAGCGTCTATGTCGGCGAATCCTTGTGTATGGAGGGGTACGCATCGAACAACGATGCACGAGATATTGTTGGGCGAATGATCGGGCTGGCTGAGAGTTGTACTGCCACTGATAATGCCCCTGCCGAGATGAAAGAGAAGTCCCCGCATTTTCGCCTGCGCCTGCGGTACGCGAGAAGACGTGATTGACGTGATTGATCCCGCAGGGGTGAGTAAATAGATATCTTGGAAGAGGAGCGTTTGATGACTCGTCTAGATTCCGATTAGTGGACGATGGTGCTAGCTGGAGTAGATTGGTGATAGGAGTGATTGAAACCGAGACGCGCCTAAGCGAGCGGGCTGGCTTTGGCTATTGAGACTAGTGTTGTAGATGGTGGCACGAGGTTTGAAGGTGGACCAGGTAGAGAGAGGGAGTTGAGTTGGAGGGCGGCATCGCTGTTTGGTGATGGCTGAGCGGCGGTCGGAAGATGCAGCTCGGCTACATTTCGTCTGTGGTCAGCTCTCCCAGTGGACTCGTGCGCGGATGTTGGCGTGTTCGTAGGCCTCCCGAGAAGCGTTTGGCTTGGCAGGGAATGCAAGCGTGGGACCTGGACCTGGTATGGGAGGTTATGTATGCAAGGCGATGGATCAAGGCACCAAAAGCAATACTCGAGATTGCGGCGTGCTGATCCGACAGAGTGAAGTCTCACCGTTGAAAGGAAGGCGGCGTGGGCAGACGGTAAGGTGTAGGATCTGGTGGAGGACCGAGCCGTGTATGCGATGGTGGTTGTGGTGGACAGCGTGGTGGTGCCTTCCTTCCCAGAGAGATGATGTGATTATATAATGATAGTGTGCTGACTCACTCTCACTCCTCACATGCATCGTGCGAACCGTCGCTTCAAGCATTTGTTTGAAGGTTGACAATGAGGGAGATGTCATGTCTCGGACGCGTTGCCGTCGCCCCGACGTGCGTTGACGGCTGCAGTTGGCTACATGTACAGACGTTAGTGGCACCGACTCGAGATGCGTCGAGTCAATGGCACACTGTTCAGCAGCTTAAATGACTTCCTAACGTCCAGGTTCTTAGCATGGAAGAGGACCGAGATGATCGGTGAAGAGCAGGAAGTCAGCATCGCCGCGTGGGGGTCGCAACAACCACACGCATTCACTTTCACGGCACGCTTCACATGCGTATCGAGAACGAGGGCAGGTCGAGCGACCTGGAGGGGGATGGTCGCACTGAGTGACTGAGGCTCCATGGTCGAAGGAGTGAGGACACAGCATGACATGGGGAGGCTCGTCCGGTATGTTTTCAGGCTGATCAACCCACCAAGACACTAAGTCTGCTCTGCTGTCCATGTTTCTGGCGATACTCCGTACCAAGCCCAGGAATGAATGCAGCGTCTGCCGTCCGGCACGGCTGTCGCTTTCCCCGCCATGGGATCGGGACTTTGGGCCAGCAAAATAAGGCCGACTCCGAAACAATGTCGTCTCGGCCCGTATCCCGACGTGCGTCATGCTGTGGTGGTACCGTACATGGAGGATGAGGTTGTGGTGGTCGTTGTCGAGTGCACAAGGGCAGCTCGCATTCGCGCCCGATCTCCTCCCGCTCCGGAGCCGCCAAAGGATCCACCACGATTATTCCTTTCACACCTCAGAGTCAAGTTCAGGCCCAGCGACCCCCTGTCCCGTGCATCACTCGCACTAGGCCATCTGCCGGCTAATGCATTCCGAAAGGAAGCTGTCCCGTTTCCGCTTCGATGCCTTGCAGGTCTCTCGGTGCATCGCCTGCATGGAGCGGCCTGCGACCGACGCCTCGAGCCCGCGCTACAAGTCGACATGCATGCCTCCGCCATCCTGCGTGTGGAGCCCGACAGCGAGAAGTTAGAACCCCATGGTCTGCTCACGTCAAATCACATCGAGACCAAACGCTCCCTCTCTCCCGTACAACTTGCAACGCCATTATTCCACGCCCAAGCCAGCCTTGTTTGCTTCAGATGACATTGGAGCCCAAATCCGCATCACAATAAAACAATACCCAACATCGACGTACCCGCCGCAGCGATTGGTATGAACGGCGACCTGCCCCCTTCCCCGCCAGCTCGTCCCGCCCACAAAGTCAAACACGACCGCCGAAGATGAACGACCATAGCAACAACACCAACCTCCGCCTACCTTCCATTGCCGAGCTGGTGTCATCGACGTTGACGTCGTCTTCACAAAGCTACGCCCACGGCTCGTCCGACGCATGGCCGTCACTGTCGCAGTCGCAGTCGCAGTCGCAGCGAGTCAACGCTGCCGATTCTCGTTGCACACCTTTAGCCGCCGCCCTGCCGCTGCATCACCACGACCACGGCCACGACCACCATCATGAAGAGCCGTCCAAGCTGCCATCGTGGAGGGCCATTAACCACCATCCGTCGCAGCACACGTCCACCCAGCCCTCGTCGTCGTCGCCGTCGCCTTTCACGCCCCCCTCCCACGAATTCCCAGTGAACCGCTGTTCCCCTTCCCGCTCCCCCCCGCGGAAGCCGCCGTCGCATCCGGAAGCAACGACCACCCACGGCCAGCCAATCACCGCCGCCCGCCAAGACTCCACCATCTCTGAGGCCACGCCAAACGCCTCTCCCTCATCGACAATCTCCAGACCCCCGACCATGGCCACCTTCTCTCCGTACATTGTCGGGACCCGGGAATTCATCCGCTATCCTAACCATCGCGATGCACTCGCTTACCCGACCACCCCACCATCGTCTGCGCCTTCGCCTGAATCGCGCCAACGCATTTCCCCGCCGGCTACTTCCAGGCCTGGAACCAGTTTCGAGCGGTCAACTCCCCGCGGCCGTGCCTTCTCTGACTCCAAAACCACTGCATCTCCACTTTCAATGCCTTCTTCAGTGCTCCGTCGCACAAGGTCTAGCCGCCTTCCAGCACAGTCAAACATGCCCCCTCCACCCAGTCCCGTATCCATCGTGTCCGGACCATCATCCTCCTTCCCACTTCTGAGTCAAGAACCAGTCCCAAGGAATCCTCCATCAAACTCCAGTCAGCACCAGCCATCAGCCGAAAGCAGTTTTACTCGAGAGCACGCTTCGCCCACACCCTACCGGCGCCGTTCTCCAACTCCTACTCCATCGTTGACCAACATCGAGCCGCCGCGTTGCTATTACTGCAAAGCCGTCTGGGAGTATACTCCCTCCAACATCAACCATGTCACCGACCCAGCCACGTCCAAGCAGCAAGTATTAGGGGAGGTGGTTGACTCATTGCTGTATGATTTGAAGCAGCGGACGGAAAGCGAAGATGAACAGTTTCTCGCGTGGGCGCGCCAGCACTGGGTCGAACTTAGGTATGAAAACTCGACTGTGCCTTGTCCTCCTTGTCCTGCAGCCCAAGAGCGAGACAAGGGGAGAAACAAGCGCAAGGCCGACAGTCCCGACGACGCACAGGTGACTTCCAAACTTCGCAGGCTGTCATTGCCTGCAGAATCTCAACTTACCCCTCCTCCCGATCCACCTTCGACGTTAACTCAGAGACAAAGGATGATCAACGTCCCGACAACATCGTAAGCCATCTAACCACCTCCTTCACACGGCATTCAACTGACTTGTGGCTGCAGTCTAACCATACCACTCCCGGATTATGTAGGTGCTATACTGAAGCTACCGGGTATACGGCCCTACGTCGACCAAGACACAGACATAATGTTTAGTCGCCCAAAATCCCGTACTGGCGAAGCCCCACCCTGATCGTGCCTGCTTCCATCCTCCATTCCAGCACACAGCTTACCTTTACGGTTCCGGCGTTCGTCTGCATACAGCATCGATATACCCAGCCCGCTAGTCAATGCGCAGCAGCCCAATGACTACATTTCTTTTGGCGCTCTTCCTGCACTTCTCCGACATGATTATTTAGCGGGCGTACTTTTTGGGCATTTGATTGGATGGAGAAAATATTTCCGTTGTTGCATCGCCTCTCACACGCACGCATTTTATCGCAGTTGCTACCCAGTAGTCCTCTTTTGGACGTTTACCATATCTGATGCATTTACGGTCACGGCTCTCTGTCCTCCGCATTATATTTTGTTTTTGTTTTCCTGCACAATATACCCCCATCACACCCCCGTTCGCTGTACATCATAGCTCCAAATAGCGGCATAGTCTCCCGGTCGTGTAGAAGATACGAGATATATTCGCGCGCCGCTCAAGAAATCGCTCATCTACTCGTTTAATCATGCTACTTTAAGGCTATTATCTTCCACTCTGCATTTATTGCTACAACCAAACCGCGTGAGCGAGTTTGACCTATCACCGCGCCCTCCACACTCGCAGCAGAGCGTCCCTCTCACCACTTCATAGATCATCGCACAGCATAGCACACCACAACAGCACCACAACACAAAACAGTATACTGTAGCCCCAAACCCTGCACCTGCCACCGATCCTGCACCTCTGGTTAGCGCTTACTCGGTTCCGATACGTACTACACCACCAACACGCACATAAAACACTGCATGCTTTCAATACTGCAATAATTAACCCTCTCCATCGCTCCCTGCCTCGTACATCTACATGTAAATATATGCAGAAAACGAACCGACGAACCCAACTCCCGCGGTTCCGGCTCGGCTTTTCGCAATCCAATCCCCTTTCCCTCCGTTTCTCGTTGAAGGTTGTCGCCACTTGCCACATGGTCATCCGTTACGCGTCAACCCGTCATCCCAACATCCAACATCCATCACCCGTCAGCCGTCATCCGCCAATCCTTCGCGGAAACGGAAGCGGAAGATGCAGCAGCAGGCAGGCGCATGTTCGGGTTTCTGATACATAAAACGTGCATGCCATGCTGTGCCTCCACCCCGTTGGTGCCTCCACCCCGTTGGGTTGCACCCGCACACGTTCACGATGCAGGGAGAATCGGATCGGGAAAGAATCATGTGTCTGGTTTAGTGAGGACTGCATGATCGGTGTGGATATATGGGGTGCATGGTGCGGGTTAAAGATAGCCGTGGATAAGCTTAAGTACCGTGGTACCTTATGGTGGGTAGCTTTTATGGCGCAGTAGGTAGTGGGGGAAGTCTACTTGCTTTCCCCCCCAGATCAATGGCACGATGGTAGATATGGATTGACACCCCCAACAATCAACAAGTCCACAACTACACTGTACTCCAGTACTGTACTGTACATACCCAGCGCAGCCCATCCCCCGAGCCGACCTGTAAGTCCACCGCATTCTTGATTCCATCTCTCCGGCTCACGGCTCACCCACTCCACTCCAGTCCAAACCCGACCCGACCCGACACGACCCAACTCAACCCAACTCAACCCAGGCCCCAAACCAACATTGAACCAAACACTTAGACACCTTCCTGACCCCTTCCCACGCGCCCCTTCACCGCCTCTCCACCGCTATCCACAGTACGGTACCTACCTCGCAAACAAACCCCCCTCCCTCCCTCCAGGAAAACACTTGACGGACCCGGACCCGGACCCAGAACTCTAAACCTTACGAGTCAAAAAAGCGAAGAGAAAAAAACTTTAAAAAGCGAAAAACTCAAGGAATCCCCGAAAAAAAACCAAGAGCACGGAACAGAACGATGGATTTCCCAAAGCAGACAGCGAGATATGGATGGAAGGGTGGCACGTGGATGGCTCTAGCGCTCGTGCCCGTGCGCCGTGGCTTGGTATGTAACGTACAGGTACTGGGTACGTACTGTGGTAGTAGGGATAAGTAGTGTGACAGGTCAGAGCGCAGCAAGGGTGTGAGAGGCCGCTAATTCGGGGTTTGCGAAAAGCCCTTACTAAATTTAATACAACACTAAATTAGGGCGCTTAACTCTATATAGCAATTAACGCATAAGGTAGCTATACTAAGTAATAAAATAAAAAACTCTTTCTATCTTAACGTGGCCTAGCTAAAACGCAATTTCCGGCGTCGCACACCCTTGCTGCGCACTGACCTGTCACACTACTTATCCCTACTACCACAGTACACGAAAGGGGAAAAAAAGCCCCAAACGTTAAAATCTGTCTTGGGCCCTGGTCCCCTGGCTGGAGCGCCCCGAGCCAGAATCGGAACCGGGAACTCCCAACCTGAGAGAGAGGCCGGAACGCCGGCGCAACCCGACCCACGAAAGGCCAGAGCGGGATATGGATATGGATATGGATATCTGCGACACGGCAAGGCGGCAAGGTAAGGGCAAGGTAAAGCGAGGCAAGGCAAGGCAAGGCAAGCACAAGACGAGCCCGCCATGGAGAGAATCCCCCCACATCCCGAGTCTGCGCACCCACATGGCACACGCCGTCCCGAGGCGGGCATGCATGGAATAATGGGATGTTGAGACCAGACTCTACGAGACTCGAAGAGACGAGACGAGTCCAAGGCGTCCAGCCAGTCGGCGTCGCAGCCCCCACAGCCCAGCGCCCCAGCTTCCGCGGACCTAAGGTAGGTTTACGATGTCCGCCCCGCGGAGGCAGAATGGGATTGTGACTATGCACGTCAACTCAGCCCTGAGGCGCGGAGGCGCAGGCGGGTGGGTGTGATGGGATGCCGATGGGATGCCGATGGGATGCGGATGCCGATGCCGATGGATAGGATGCCGATGGATGGGATAATTACGGATGATGATGACAGCTTGACACGTGCATTGCGCACATGTGGGAGATGGGCCGCACACGAGCAGGGATAATGAGAATTGTGTGCCTGAGGCAATGAACTGCCCCCGGTGGGACGAGGTTTCATAACGCTCTTGTTCGGAAGATCCGATATTACGGGATTCACGGTACGGTAGAAGACAGGTATCTACGAAGTGCAGTAGTACCTTGGACAGCTCAAGCGCACAATACCATACCGCATGTAATACTTCGAAACGCAAAAGCAAGACCTTTGGCCGTACAAAACCGCACAGTGGATGTGGAAGCCGATGCCACGGGAATAACTCGCCGCGATCCATGGACCCCTGTGTCCTACTGTACGTCCCACGATCGACATCCGTGCACGAACAGCGTCTGTTCTCATCTCATCTCAAAACGAGTCAAGACAGCGGCTGGCGGCATCTGATCTGACAAGGAAGCACCCAAGTTGGGCAATTGGGATCCGAGTCGAGTCGAGTCGCGTCCCATATCCCTACCTCGCTTGGCGTTCGCTTCGTCTCGATCCCGCATCCCCAGCTTGGCACCGATCATTCTGCAGCCCCCGACGCTTTCGACATTCGCACCCGTGCAGTTATTCCATCCCACTGCACCTCTGTCCGCTTGCGGCATCGCTTCGACATTATTGCCTGCGCGTATTCACAGCGTGACATGCCCCGCAATTCTTCCATGTGCATGTCCCGTTTGACAGCAGTCCCGACACCCCTTCCCAGGGAATTTCCAGACAGCGAACTCTATTGAATTGACGGACCGGGGGGTGTTGCGAGCCGTTGGCTTGGGAAACATTGGCAGGCGGCATACCCGTACTCGTACAGCGCACTTGGGCAGTATTAGGTATACGAAGGCGAGAGACGGGTAGAGAACTCGGATAGGGACAAGTGGAAAATCAGGGCGTTTGCCGAGATGTTACCGGTTACGGCTTGGGGGCACGGTTGATGTACCCAGTTGTGGAGGAGTGAGAGATGCAAGCGCCGGCGGTGCGCTGTCATTTTCCAAGACTATGCGTCCCGCCGCTAAGGGATAAAAGACGGGAGGTGGGCGTGCTGATTGGTGGGATAAAGTGGGAAATGGGAATGTGGGGACGAGTGGTGGATTTCTTTTTTGAGGGGACGTGGTGGTGATTGGTTGGGGGTTTTCAGGGGATGGGCACCTGGTTCTTTGGATGCATGATCCCGTGACCTGCGGTTATCCATGATTCATGTTTGGACGTTAGTGCTGTGTGGCGGAGGAGAGCGCACTTTGTGCGATGCAGGTGATATGTATGAGATGCAGGACATACCGTTACCTGTAAAGCCTGGAGTGGAATGGGAGGTCTTGGAACTTGGGGAAGTGGTTTGCCGTGCGGTTACTTGCATGGTCAACATTGAAGAGAGTTTAGTGCGAGGATGGAAAACGTGAGCTAGGGCCGAGGGAGAGTGTCGAGCGGGAAGATGATGCACAGGAAAGGTGTGTCGTGCCGTGTTGTGTGGTGGGATGTGATCGGCAGGACAGGGACGGTGCACATGTGGGTAAGTTGGAACGTCTCGTAGCCAGGTGGTGGATGCATGTCCATCACCAATCTGCGGCAGAAGTTGAGAAGGAAGTATGCACTTCCCTAGGTGTAGCATGAATCATAGGGACTGTCGACAACGCTCTGCATCCAAGGTTCAAGCGCTATCACATCCACCAGAGGCTAAGTTCTGGAACATACAACGCGCTACCGGCAGGATCACCACTTTCACTACCCGTCCCGCTTGTCAGATCTACCATCTCACATGATCTCAGGGTTCTCAAGGATTCGGAACCGATTTGACCAGAACGACAAGCGGCTCTTGATTGGCTGGCTAAGTATCCCGAGTCTCCATGTTGCGGCTCATCATTGTGCGATCTTCACACAAAACGGCTGGCAAGCCTCACTGCCTGTCACGCCTCACTGCTCAGAAGGCGTGGGTTGGTTGGCAAAGGCGTCCGAGCCGGTTTTCCTTGAAAGTCGATCAGAATATGTAAGAAACGGGAGTTCCATGTCTCGGTTCTTCCATCCCGTACCTCGTCCCAACTTCCTCAGGGACCACGACCCTGTTCCGCGACCAGACCCGCGTGCACTCCTGGTTTCATTCTGGAAACTAATGCTTGCCGTACCTAATCATACAATCGATCACGCAGACGGGGACGGGACCGCGGGAGCCGGGCGCTTGATACCTGAAGGGTTGTACGTGGCTCCTACCAGCGAGAAAAGCCGCATTCGTGGAGAGATTGGGTAATAATAGCGAGCCGAAGGCGCCGCACAAACAATACTATAAACAGCGAAGGACCCTGATATGCATGACGTGGGGGCGCCTTGCTGATGGTCAGTCAGTGAAAATCCGGTGGGAATGAGACGAGAAGATTAGTAAGCACTAGCTGAAATCTCGTGCAGATATCAACCGTGGACTCGTGGACAGACTGGAGGGGAACCTGGAGGGAAAGTATCCCGAGATAGAAAATCAAGACGAATTTCGGTGATATTAATTACACAAAATGGGCAGAAGCTTACTGTGTAGAAATAGTAGTTCCAAAGTTGGACCGTGATGACTAACTTTGCGCAAGGAAAGCACTTTGTATGAAAGTATCTTCCCAGCAAGCGCCTCTATCCCCTTCTATCTCATCTCATGACAGACTCAACGACCTCAATTGTGTTCCTACGTCATACTACTACCACCCACGCGGGCAGTCTGCTCTTTGCTCGTAAAGATGGACCGCGGCTCCTGCCCCTCATAAAACCGTGCGATTGGCTTACTCGCAGGAACCATGTCAGACAAGCATCTAGTATGCGGGGCAGCGCGCTGCAACCACCTCGGCATGGGAGATAATGTATACACCAGTATTCACACAGAAAGATCGGTAAACCTGCTTTCATAGCAGCAAGTGAGCGTTCTCGCAAGCATTCGATATTCTCCGAGGATGACACACGATATCCTCAAACCACACTGGACGCGATGGATCAGCCCCGACGCGCCAGACATTCACTCTAAGTACGAGCCCCACGATCGACCTGTATTCTCCTCACCATACGGACCATTCCCACCCACGCCACCTGATCTCAATATCCACGAGCTTTGCTTTCCGCCGAACAACCCTCTTCCACCGGATTACCCGCTCATTGTCAACGCAGTGACCGAAGAAACGGTCACCCTTCATCAATTCTATGCCAGGTGTTGTGCGCTGGCACGTGTTCTACGCCATGATGGACCGAATCCGATTGGACTGGGAAAGAGCCCTGTGAATGACAAAGAGGATGGAGAGATCTTGGGCATGTTTTCGAGAAATCATATTCACTATCCAATGGTTGCACATGCGTGTTTCCGAGCCGAGCTGGTATTTGGTGGGATTAGTCCGGCCTCGACGCCATATGAGCTGTGGTGGGTGTTGCGGAAGATGCAAATCACCAGTATCATGTGCCATGAAACATTGCTTCCTGTGCTACGCGAAGCACTCAAGATGGGCTTGGGCGAGAATGACAAGTCATCACCTCTAAGGCTGGTTCTGGATCCCAAAAAGGTCATCATTCTGAGCGACAACCCGGCCCTGAACACCGTTGCCGGCTACCGCACAATCGAATCACTCGTCCGCGAAGGCTCGACACTCCCGGAAGTCCCACGGAAAATCCATGGAGGAGATAGAATGGCGTATCTCTTCCAGTCCTCCGGTACCTCGGGTCTTCCGAAAGCGATGATCATAACTCACAAGAACGGGCTCCACTCTGGAATGCAAAGCATGATCACGGGCGTACAAAACGCACGCTTCGCCGGCATCGAACCCCTGACACCCACAAGACTCCTAGGCGTGATACCCATGTACCATTCCTACGGCATGATCATCTGGATGCTGCGTATCAACCTCACGACAAGCACCACTATCCTGCTCCCAAAATGGGACATCGAGACCGCGCTCCAAAGCATCCAGAAATACAAGGTCTCGGGCTTGCCCCTCGTACCACCGCTAGTGCGCCAACTAGCCCAGAGTCCGTTGACGGAGAAGTATGATCTGAGCTCAGTAATGGCAGCAGGTAGCGGTGCAGCATACCTCCCGCCAGACGTCGCATACCAACTAGCTAAGAAACTTCCTCAGGGCGCAGGGGTGCCCATTCCGAGCGGTTACGGTCTCAGCGAGGCTGCTAGTATCGCATCCCCAGCATTACCGGGGATCTTTCATCTGGAGCCTGCATTACCCGGCACCATTGGCTACCTCCTCCCGGGTATGCAAGCCCGAGTCGTGGATCCGGACTCGCTCAAGGACGTCCCGAAAGGCGAAAAAGGCGAGCTCTGGGCCCGGGGTAATGTCGTCACGCCGGGGTACTTCAAAGACCCCAAAGCGACTGCTGATATCTTTGCGGAGCCGGGATGGCTGCGTACAGGCGATTTGGTGATGCGTGATGCGCAGGACCGTATCCATTACCTCGATAGACTGAAGGAAATGATCAAGGTCAAAGGGCTGCAGGTCGCTGCCACAGAAGTCGAGGATACGCTTCTTGATCATCCCGACAGCTTGGTCCGGGATGCGTGTGTAGCTGGTGTTGATAATGGGAGAGGTGATGGGTCGTTGTTTGTGAGGGCTTGGGTGGTGTTGAATGCCAAGGGTATCGAGCTAGGTGAGGAGACGGTGAAGGTGAGATTGGATGAGTGGGTCAAGTCGAGATTAAGTCGGCATAAGTGGTTGACTGGTGGTATTGAGGTTGTGGATTCGGTAAGTGAACTCTCTTTTTAGTTGGCTGTGTCAGTCATTTTTACTAACTTGAGCAGATTCCAAGGACGCCCTCGGGGAAGATGTTGAGGAGGGAGATGCGGGATAGATATCATGCTAGGATCAAGGCCGAAGGGAAGAGTAAGCTGTGAGCTGGTAATCGACCAATGCCATTCTGTCGATAGGAGGAAATACCTACCTAGAATGGGGGCGGCCTCCTTTGACACGCGGCTTTTCGCTAAACCTCTCAATAGACGAAAGCATTCGCTCGCTAACATGCTATCATCGTATTCGTAGTACGCGGGGTAGCTGTCGCCATGTTTTTAAGCCGATATAGACATAGTCGCACTTCCCGACGCAACATCTAAACACTAATCTGCGATACTGTATCCCTATCTCCAGTCAAAGCCTTTCCTCATCGCTCAGCATACGATGGACCCCAAACCTCTTCCCCACAATATCCTTTTCACTATCCCCCGCACAGCTTCACACCTCCTCACGAAGCTCCTCAACCTCCCTGCCCAGCCCTCTATACACCGGACTTCGAACGGCGAAGACGGATATCTGTTCCTTCCCGCAGTGGCTCAACGCTTCCAGAATGACCTTTTCGGCAAGAAAATAGAAGACTGGACGGACGAACAGACGAAAGGCCTACAAGATGCACTGCAACAGGGCTTCGAAGCCTGGACGTCCCTAATAAGCTCAGCCGAAAAAGACGGCAAGGCAACATTCATCAAAGAGCACATAAACTGGCTCGTCGATCCCGTCTCGGAGGCACGCTTCCTCGGATACCCTATCCCTCCCTCGCGTCCCAAACTCATAGCTATAACATCGCCTTGGTCCTACACTGCCCCACAGCAGAAAGGATTAGAAAACATACAAAGCCCGGAACTCAACCCTACATCCCTCCCCTCCGCCTTTCTCCTCGACAATGTTAAACCAACCTTCTTGATCCGCACCCCATTCCTCACTTTCCCAAGCTCCCTGCGCACTTCCCTGTCCGACCAGCCACTGGAGGCTGTCCTCAGGGAAGAATATGCACAGAGATGGGAGTGCACGTATCACTGGACACGCTCACTCTACCGCTTCTATCTCGCCAACGCCTCTCCCGCATCCCGTCAAAGCCGTATCGATGACGTGGAATATCCCCTCGTCATCGATGCCGCGGATCTCGGAGACGAGGAGTTGGTGAGGAAGTACGCGAGGGCTGTAGGACTTGATGAGGAGGCTGTGAGGTTTGAGTGGGCAGCTGCGTCTGAGGAGGAAGTAGGCGCGGCCGACAAAACGAAGAATAAAATGACCAAGAGCATCAGGGCGAGTAAGGGGGTGAGGAAGGAGATGTTGGGGACGGAGCGCGTGTGGGATTTCGAAGAGGAGAAGGGGAAGTGGGTGGATGAGTTTGGGGGTGTGCTTGCGGAGAGGCTGGCTGGGCTTGTGGAAGGCGCGTTGGTGGACTATGAGGAGCTGCGGAAGGTACGATTGAGGGTTTAGTAGGTGCTTGGGGGAAGTGAGGGGAAAGAAGCAAGGTGATGAGTGGGTCAGGGTTTGTTTGTTTCGTACGGCTTCTGAAAGATGGAACGTTCAACATCACATCGTTTTTCATTGATTCGCTTCACGCCTTCGTACATTACTCGGAATTAACTTCTTCTATCGCTCAGAATTCTTACTATGGCTGGCAACAATCCCTTCTGTCCTCCCACCATGGGCGGTGGTCTCCCCGTGAGCGATGTCCCCGTCACCGATGAAATCACGAATGGAATCAGGAACGAAATCAGGGGTGAAATTAGGAACGAAATCAGGGGTGATATCAGGAATGAAATCAGGAACGAAATCAGGAGCGAAATCAGGAACGAAGTCAGGGACGAAGTAGCCGCCATGCTCGGTCCATTCCCTTTCGGCGGCGCTCCCCCCATGATCACCGCATCCGTCACGAACACCGCATCCGCCATACCTCTATGCGAAGCGCGTACCTTTTACTCAGTAGTGCGGTGCAGCACGATCCGTGCCGATGGGGCCCGTTTCTGCGATCTTCACCTGGGGAAGATTCAAGACATGGTGAAGCCTTTAAGCGTTCCTTTGATCGAAGAAGCATACTTCTGTCCAGTAACCGTCAATCTCAAAGTCGTCGCGTTCTATACTCCGGTCAATCAGTATGGTGCATCGCCAAGCCCTGTTAAGCCCGTCCCAGCAACTCCTCAAATGGACACGGGAACCCAATGGATCCACTATGTCCCGGATGGTCAGCCTCCGCGTTTTGGTGCCGGACGATCAGAAAGTGGTGTTCAGGGTACGTTTCCTGTCGTTTGCGAGACTGTAGAGATATAGGAACTGACGGTTTGATATAGGGTTCCCTTATGATTACACCCCGTTTGGTTTACTCTCCTACGAGAAAGACAGTACCGTCGCTACCTGCGCAGATGATGCCGCCACCGCTTCCCGAGCCGTCGTCCCTTCGTCAGCCAGACCATCCGACCCTCCGCGCTTCATGTCCCCAATGCCCTCGAAGTTTAAAGAAGGACTCGAACAGCTTCTCAGGGAAGAGATTGAGGACAAACTTCCTGCATTCACTCGTCCGTACGTACCATCCCCCGTCCCTCAACGTCCAAAACACCGCAGCGAGCGCGATAAGGCGTGCGACGTACCACGAACCCTTCCCCATGCAAGACTATACTGACACAATCATCAGCATCAAGAAAGAACGTTGCCTCGAATGCATGCGAATGAAGCGCGATACCCTGATCCTCGAAGTCTGCCGCCATATCTTCTGTAAAGACTGCTTGATCTGCTGCATTCGAGCGAGCCAGCAACACTTCAAAAGCAACTGGATGGACAACGTGCTTTGCCCGTCTGCAAACTGTCGCACTCCGGTGATGGAAATGCCTGAGGTCAAGCTAAAGACTACGCGGAGGTCGGTGGCGACGAGGAAGGGGAAGTTGCTAGCAAAGATTGCGAATGCCACGATCATTCCGAAGGTTAGGATTGAGTGGAGGGGAAGGAAGGGACTGCAGGCTATGATTGATCGGCAGCCTACGACGGATGCGGAGCCTACTGAAGAAGCCGAGTCCAAGACTGAAGTGCAGCCTACGATCGAACCGCAATCCACAACAGAAGCGAATCCCAAGGAGAAGTTCAAGCTTAACGGCGAGCCGAAGCTCAAGAACAAACCGGAGCCCGCGAACGAGCCAAAGCCCAAGGACGAACCGAAGCTTAAGGGAATACTGAAGCACAGGACGGAACTGAATCCCATAACGCCACCGAAGTCAAAGGACGAGCTTAAGACTAAGGAGGGGCCGAAGCCTAAGGCAGCACTAGAGCTCCCGGTTGAGCCAAAGTCCAAGGGCAGACAAAACGTCAACAGGGAACCAGAGCCGAGATACGAGCTTTGGCCTAGGGGCATAAGAAGGCTCGAAACTGTACTAGAGGCAGAGGACGAGCCGAGTCTAGAGCCCGAGCCGAAGCCCCAGGACGGGTCGCCGTTAAGGGCAGGGTTGGAGTCGCATTTGTACTGGAAAAATTGGTAGGATGAGGGCGGTCAGGTACGTAGGGGAACTTCAAGGGATCGTGTGGGCGAGGACCGAGGGAAGTCATGTGAATGGGGAGCCTCGGGATGGTTGGAGACTCATCGTCCTTATCTGTTACCGTTTGGGAGGTTCGGTCTGCTGCCCTTTTCTCTGATATCAAGGGTGTCCTTCTGCGTTCATTCATGGGTATAATCGCATGGTAGCCTTTCACTGTTGAGTAAAAAGGTCCTCTTTGCTCAATCGTCAACACACTCTTCCGGGCTTCGTGAATCGTGGTCAAGACATCGATTCGTGAGATCATGTTCGCTCTCCTCAGAAACCATCACTCGCAACCTCCCAGCCCTCTTTCTTCTTCCACAACACCAACACGCTCGGCCCGAAATCTTGTTCTCCCAACGACTCGCAATTCGTTCCCCACCTTAAACCCACATCGTCCACTTCCACCTCCGTCGCAAACCTAAACACGCGCCTCTCACAGACACCGAACCTCCTCCCTTTCGCTAGAAAAGCAATGATCCCGCGATGCGTCACCACCGCAATATTCCTATACTTCCCCTCCTCGGTCAACCCTTTCAACCGCTTCCTCACTCTCTCCGCCCTGGCAGTAGCCTCCGCAAACGAATACCCCGGATAATCCCACACCTCGCTACACTCGGCAAAATCGAACTGGGGAAACGCGGCCGCGATTTCAGCGCGGGGAGACCCCTTGTTGCATTCCGCGTCATAGGTTTCGCAGAGGTCGGGCCAGATTTGCACGGGGATTGAGGGTGGGTTGGGGCCTTGGAGGTCGGGGAACATGTTAATGGCGGTTTGGAGGGTGCGGGTCATGGGGGATATGACGATTAGGTCTGGTAGAGGTGTGATGGTTGTGTTGGAGGTTGCGGTTTGGCCGGCTGCGGTTAGAGGGGGGTCGCGGTGGGGGTAGGGGCGTTGGATGTTGTGGAGGCTTTCGCCGTGGCGGATTAGGGTTATGAGGGGGGGAGCGGGGGTTGTCATGGTGAGCCTGTGGAAAGGGTAGAGGAATGAAGGTATGTATACGTAGTTACCTAGTACAGCCGTGCACAAGCGAGGAATGACGTAACCATTTCTTTTAGAGGAGTTTACTCGATGTAAAATGTGATACTTGCCAAATAGTTTCAATTTCATCCCATATATACACAGCATCTTCTCTACTTACCTCCCTCCCTGCCTCCTCCCCCTCCCTCTACATACAACTCCTGCCTCCACAGCTAGTCAGCGTATGCACATACCTCAACTTCCCCCCCTCAATCCGAAATTCATGACTATCCGGCAACCCGCCACCACTCCCCGCCGTGCCCCCAAAATCCATATGCACATCCACAGTCCCATACTCCTCGTCAATAACATACTGCCTATTAACCAACTTGACCCCGCTCGGAATCCCCACATCACACTTATCCGTCGCCTGCCCCTTCCCCGTATACGCGCCGCCCTCGAGTCTCGCGCACGGCGTCCCCCAGGGGACCTTGACGCTCTTGTCGCTGAAGATATCGCAGTAGGCGTCCGCAGCGGCCTTGAGGACCTCGCGCGTGTCGCGCTTCTCCGCGGGTATGAGGTCCCATTTCTCGCGAGACGCCCAGTAGTACGTACCCGTGACGTTGAAGAGCCAGTCGCCCTTTGTGGTCATGATGTTATCGATCTGGTTGACTTTGTTGGTGGCATTGTCGAGGCGGATCTGCGTCGCGATGACGTACGGTTTCGCCGTGTTGGTGACGATGTATTCGCTGAAGGCGGCGCAGGCGACCACGTCGTGTTGGCTGCGGTTGTGGTTTATGGTCAGGGCTTGCGAGAGGATGGAGCTTTTGATGTCGAGGGTTTTGCGGTTTTCTGTGTATTTGATCGTGTCGGCGAAGGAGGTGCCGCTTATTTTACCGGAGGTCTGCGACGTGTAGAGGTCGGTTGTTGCGGCTACGAGGATGTCTCGGGTACAGGCTGCAGAGGCGGTTGCCGTGAGGGCGGCGAGGAGGGGGAGGGTGGGGAGATGCATGGTGATGTATGATGGGGAGGTGTCGAGGTGGGTGGGACGGTCTAGTTTGTGATAGCTTATATGTGTTGCGATTCCAAGGTATGGTGGATATAGAAGCAACTGATCTACACTCTCGTATATATGGGTTCATTTCATGGGTGCCCTGTCCAGTTATTATCTTCAAATTCCAGCCAATCTTCTCCTTGCATTATCAGTATATCGACGGATGTGGGGCGTTCTGCACTACCGATACACGATGGTTGACCAGTGTCTATCGGCATCATGATGAAACTCTAAATGATCAAGCTTCTCCCGCAGGTGAACGGATATTGACCATTCATCCAGGGGAATGAAATAGATGAATCGATGCGGGGAAAGGACTGTGAGCATCTGGAGGATGCTTGGATAGGCTACTATGCACAAGTTAGTAAAGTGAATATTCTTTTCTTGTCTTCATATACAGGACAGATTTTAGGTTAATCAGGCGTTGTTGTGGAGAATAATAAGTCAGTGTTGGTCGTTGAACAGAGTAAAGAATTCCCAAGGCGGCAAAGTATCGTGCTGATCTATGCGCATCTTGGTCTGACGTATGCGCACCTCTGGTCCGCCGCCACAGGTATTCACAAGGTCGAACGCACTCAACTACCCGACTTTAATTCGACAAATGCTTTAGAAGAAATAGATTTTCATGGCAAGAATCAAGAGAAAAGGGTAAAAAAGAACTGTCCATAGAACGGATCCAAGGTCAATAAAGGTCTCGTTACCTGCATGTGGAACGATATAGCTTCCAAGGCTTTGCAAGAAGTCACTGGTTCGCAAGTAGCAGATGTGAGATGAAGGCGAAGGAGTTCAATAAACATTATAGTATTAACGACAAGCCATTATTTACCGTGCATCCAGTCCCTTGCGGTCACACAATCTTCAACAAAGCATTTTGTAAACCAGTGCCTCGTACGTACAGAAAATGGACTTCTGAGGTTTTCTCATGAGCTGAGATCGATGACTGGCATACCAGGGCTCGGATGTCTAACTTACCGTGGCCTCTTTCCCTCTTCTAGGAGCAGCTCAGCCAGTGCAACACCTTCTGTCCGGCCTTCATCCTCTTTCCTCCCGGTCGGACGTTTCTCGCTGGCAGTGGATGCTGCTCGGCTTGCACCGTATACGTCACCATGGCATAAAGGAGGTCAATCCATAACTCGACATCCGGAAAGCGACCGCCATCCAGGTGGTTGGCATGAATGACGTCCACATCAGTTGCCCTCACCCATTCTTGCGACTGCCGCTGCTCCGTCACACTTGGGCCACGCAGGCCCTCCAAGACGTATTCAACCTGAGATGTAGTCACCTCTCCCCGCTTTTGGTGGTGCGAGAACAGTGTCTTGTTTGACTTCCACCACCGGTTGCTGCTTGCACGTGATCCCCATGGGCGCGGCTGGAGACAGATAAGAGCGGCCATGACAGGTAGAGCAAGCTGTCCAAAAAGAGGTCCGAGCTGGCGAATGGCGTTCAAGTCCTTCATCGACGGCATCTTTCCTTTCTTAGTGTACAGCTTCTTCCGCAAGTGGAGGTCAAGGTAAGAACCCCCGTAGGTTTTGAGCTCAGGGAAGAGGCCGTACAAGCCGTGGATGACGAGGTAATCAAATGGCACGGCGGCAAAACCCGTCCAGGTGAGTTGGCCATGAGCGAAATATTCATGCGTCGCGACCTGCTGATTGGACATTTCGAACGATTGGCTCTGCCAGACCGATACCTCTCCTTCCAGTTCCATGGTGTCCATGACGGCGATGTATACATAGACTTCCTTCTTTCGGACCGTAGCCTCGGCGTGGCAGAGGACTGACTGCAGCGACGACGACCACGAGCTCAACTCCAGAGGCGACGTTTCGGCTCCTAAGCTAGTGTGATGGTCGCGTAAGGCTGTGATTGCAGGGGTGGACAAGAATGATCCTGAATCGCTGGAGCAAGTCAAGCAACGGAAGAGATATCGGGGCACATTCTCCCTCAGCTCTGTATAGATGTTAGTCCGATACAATTCAGTCAAGGGAATTCACTCTTTTGGAAGAATCGTACTTGTGGTTCGTCGAACCCAAGGGACTTTAGGTTCTGCCATGTGTGGGGGATAGGTCTCCGCCATATTGTGTGCGTTGGGTGGAAGTTGGGATGAAGGTGAGGAATCTCCGAGGGCTTGCGGGCCTTTAAAAGGGTGGCTGCACATGAAAAACTTTGATCCGGGAAATTTGGTGAGCGCATCAAACCAAAGGTAAGACTTTCAGGTTTTATTCCATATTGAACATTGCGATTGGCCTGAAAACATGGGGATGCTTGTGTTGACATCATTGATTCGACAGGATGGATGAGAGTGAACCTTTTACTCATCAATGCCTCAGGTGTTTGGTCCACTAGTAAGTGAACCAGACCAACCGACTTAACGAGATAAGATTACATCCTTCTGCCACTGCCCAGGCCAGATCGAGACCGTTAAAGGACCATGCTTTCAATGCAATCACATGTGAGTGAGCTCTTGTGTTTTGGAAATTTCGGGGTTCCATACGGACTTCCAGTACACACCGGCAACGAGGAGCCGACAGGGAAGAGATGTGCATTTTCAAGTTCCAACGCTCAGCGGGTGCGAAGTGGTGGCTTTAGGATTATCACAGATACCTAGCTCCGAATGATCGGACATGCAATTCGATAGTTCAGATTAGCGCCTGCACTACAAAATCACTACCTAGTTTCGTATATTGTAGAATCCCACTGGCTTTATCTTCTTGCGATGCCTTCCCTCGTCAGCACACGATTGCAAAGATTCTTGCTGCCTAACTTTTCCTCTTTCGCTCTACATTGGACGAGAGAGCATCTGCATTCTTAACCATTGCGCGAAGCAAATTAATATACTGTCGCATATCTTCGAAGCCCTCAGTCTAAGTCATGTCTGGGCTCATGAGCCAGGTCACTGAATGAAGTCCAGCAGGCATGTCGAAGATTCAAAAACCCCTAAAGACTGCGTCGAGATTGTCTGCGCTTGTACCTGCTTTACCATCCGGTGCTAGTCTTAGCCAAGTACGTGGTTGTATGCAGATCAGTGCGGTAACTACGGGAACGTAGTGCTGTACAAACAGCGATCCAATCGCACGGATCGTAGTTAAGTGTTCACTTGACACAGGCGTAGGTGACTGGCTGAATTGCGTCGCACATAGTTCAAGGCCAAATATATCGTCGAAGCCGCCTCGAAGGGCAGCGAACATGCTGTAAATACCTTATAAAATGCATTTATAGTCCCAGAAAGAGCTGTATGTCCAATAATTTGGGAAAGTTTTCAAAAACGAAATAGAAAACTATGCGACCCAAGGGAATTACTGAGAGGATTAACCAATAAAATGTGCGTACAAAAATGAAGTTGGAGTTAGATGCATGCCCCTATTACAGCATTATATTAGAGGCGTTTTCCAGAGCTTAATTACCTATTAAAAGTAAAATGTGTCTTGCTCTTCCATAACGGGACTTGACATGTGACCTCAACGTTTTTACGCAAGCCAAATGACGTCAATTGAATGATTTTAATTTTGAAAGTTCCGTTTGCATTTGGGGCGCTATAAAATTGCACAGCCTTCAATTTTAGCGCAACTGCCCTCCACGTCACCGCTAAATTCTAATGTCGAGACCTGCTACAGCGGCACGTCCATTTACCACCACCCCACAATCCAATTTCTCCCCAATCAGCATGTCGCACTTTAGAGAAGGCGCGCTCGACACAGCTCAACTTGGAGGAGCTCCTCGTTCTACTTCCGATATCCAGAAGGTATGCGCCGCCACCGGGAAGGTCGCTCGAGAGCCAACACTAACATGCCATAGGTTATACAGCTCTTGAAGCAGTTCGATAGGAAGCAGGCCGATACCACCAAGGCTCTCGAAGCTGAGAAGTCCGCCCACGCTAAGACCCGAAAACGCTACACCGCTCTCTATAAGGCCCTGTTTGACGAGATGAAGAAGAAGTATGCGCACAACCAGCCTGTTTGGGTTGAACTTGAGGAAGCGCTGTGGGAGCTTTTCGGCATGTACACAGTCCCGAACACGGATGACCAAAACTCAGTCCGACCTCCTGCAAATCGCGAAGGCACACTCCCGTCACTCTCCGCATTTAAAGTCCAACACGCCGATCAGCGTATTCCGCCCTCATCGCAACAACCTGCACGTCAGGGTCTGTTTCCCACTGGACAAGACTATGAGGCTTGCTACGTTCAGGACAACAATCGGTCTAGCACACAGCCTAACATGCGCAAGGAACGTTTTGAAAACCGTTTCTCGGCTAAAGCTGCTCCCACTCAGAGTGGTAGTTTGGCCGCAGACCGACACACCAAGGCGCAAGTTCTTTTGGCGTGCCAGAATTCGACTCGATCTCGCCAACCCCCAAAGGCCCAAGATCTGCTAGCAGACTCAGAACCAACTCAGGCTGCTCCTACGCAAGATAGTTGTCTTGATATTTCGACCCAGCTCGCGCAGCCGAAGCAGCGCCGCATATCAGGGCTCCGATTACCGTCTAATTCTCCCACTACTTCGCTCCCTAGTAGTTTCTTCGGCTCACCCAGGGCTACTTATACTGGAAACGAATCCTTTAGTGACTCAAGCCAGGTGGTAGAAGGAGGAACCTTCGCTACTGCCGGAACCTCTCAGGCTCGTTCACTCTCAGATAGTGGCTTCTTCTATGTCAGCAACGATCCGCGTCCCTCGTCCCCTCCCGGACTCTTTCCATTTCATCCTTTGCAGGGAGAGCAACTCGTCTTTCGTAACTACCTCCCCGGTACTTCGATTGGCCAAGTTGGCGGCCTTGGCGCTCGTATTTCTCAAGATACCACAGACTGTGAGCCAAAGGTCGGCCCTTATGTGCGATCGAGTTTTTTCTCAAAGTTTGCGTCATCAATGGTGGCCTCCGCAGGCAAACAAGCGCAGCCAAGCGCTACCAACGAGATCACTTCCGGTGGAGCACGCAAGAAGACTCTTGTTCGCCGTCTTAGATCTAAGAAGGGGAGGGTTGAGAACTACGATGGGGATAAGCGTTGAGCCGCTGAAGCACTGACATCGGTTATCTGCTTCAGCTGAAATGAAGCGGCTAAAGAGTATAAGACAGCGGAGTAACGGATTGATTGTTTGCATCATTCCCTCTCATCTTTTTGGATGTGACTTTTCCTTTGTTGGAGGTCTTCGTCGCAGCATCAAGGCTGTCGTGTGTGTATATCATCCCTGAATAGAGGCTGATGCAATCCCCTGATTGTCATCCGATATTAGGCAAGTAGTCTCGAATTTGAAGAAAATGCGATATTGACCACGCCTATGACATGGGCGGCAATGAGATGTTTATTTGTTAACAACCACTTCTGATGTCCGTGGACTTTTATTTGTGTTTCTCGAGTCCTTCAAGCACATGGAGGGTACACAAATTTACACTGAATTCACAACAGTGGTGACCAGTCTACTGTGTCTTCACATAAGAGAGACGATAAATCATGAATATTACCCTTGTATGGGAGAAAGCCTTGAATGATATTGACCCAAGACCATGATCTGGCGTTTGCAAGACACCTCTCGAGCTTGATACGCGACTCATGCTTAACAAAGCGTCATACACTATACCATGAAACCCGAAACCTCATGGCATGTCGCTGAAGCGCGCGTTACCGCCTTTCCTAGAACGTTCCAGTGTTGAGTGCCACTAGCCAAGTCGCAAACCTAGGTTCGGAAGTGTAATCATGTATCCAGGATTTTCAACCTCACGAAACCCCATCATTCCATCGTCAATCCAGTAAATCACCCCAAAGCGTCTTCTGATCCCGGAACGCATCGTCCTCAATCACTCCCCTAAACCGTAGTTCGGCCCCCAGCAGCCCCGGGCGCTCATCCTCATCCTCACCATCACCATCACCATCTCCCAGCTCGCTATCCATATCATCCATATCATCAAGCGCATCAAGAAATTCCTCACCCGCAACCTCCAACTCTTCAACCCTCTCAACAGCGAGTGCCAACGCCTCCATCAACATATCCTCCTTTCCCTTCTGCCCGCCGCACCCACGCATATGCGTATTGATCACGGCCTTGAGCAGCAAGTCCCGCTTAACGATTTTGCCCTTTGCGCGATCGCTCTTCTTGAGCTGCTGGATAGTGCGCTCTGCTCTCGCGAGGTCGACAGTTAGCCCTTGTTTCCTGGACCCGAGACGCACATTCTCGCGAGTGAGTTTCTTGTTCTCTTCGGCGAGGTCGTGGTTGTAGTCCTTGTTGTGGAACTTGAGGATGGCATTCTCGCAGGTGAGGATTCTGTTCTGCGTCGCTAACTCTTGTGCTTTGGTGACGTAGGCCTCTTCAACCTCAAGGGAGCGCTTCGAGGAACCGGGGAGGAGACGTGTGATGGTGCGGGATTGCTTGGCGACTTCGAACTTGAGGGCGTGGATCTCGTCTCGCTGCCGGATGGCTTTGCTGTGCCAATGGTCGCGCTCTGCGCGAAGCTGGGCGAGTTGGACTTCGACTGGGGAAAGCTCAACTCTAGACTGGATGTCGAATTTTGCGCCGGTAGAAGGCGTATATGACACCGGTAGGGCAGTATTTGGTTTGCTGGAGATCAAACTTGATGGCGGCCCTGACGTCATGTTCACTCCTGCAAATGCAGCGAGGCAGTCTTCTTAGTTGTGACAAACCAGTGGGTGCGACTCGGCGTAGTTGAGCGAGTAATTTCCAGGAGGGGGCTGTAGAATTGTGGAGACCAATTTTGAGATGTCGAATTGCGCTATTGAACAGATGTTGCGCAGACGGAGGTTGGGGATTGCAGTTGTGCGGTGTTGTTAAAGCACAACACGTGAATGTAGAATGTGGAGCAGCACGAAAGTCGATTGTGCGGAGTGACTTTTAGTTAGGATAGCGTATCAAACGCCCTACAGCTCACGGGGTCAGTGTGGCGCTAAGAGGCGTAGTGAATGAGGAAAACTGGAGGATACCGTGGATGAGTGAAAGACTAGCGCGAAACGACAAACGACGTCCATAGGCTGAGGGAAACAATTGGAAAGAATCGTGAAGACCACCAGAATTATTTTTTCAAGGCTTCAGTGTAATTAAATCATGCTGACTTCTTAACCAGGCGGGCAGCATAAATGACGTGACGCTTAAAAACTAAAAGTGTGTTATATCTTGAAAAGGGCCCAACATGAATAAGCGAAGGACGGATCGATGGATGTGGCCTTGGTTTATAGCGCCAGCGCCACTGCAAAGACGCCAGCAGCACCTACAAAGAAAGCCATGGCACCGATTGGGAGAGAGCCAGCAGCGGCAAAGTTATTTACAGCGGGCGAAGAAGAAGCGCCACCAGAAAAGCCAGCAGAAGTGTTTCCGCTTGCAGAGGGTGGAGAACTGCTGGCAGTAACTAGAGTAGAACCACTGCTCGTGGCGCTACTGCCAGTGACGACGGCGACAGCCACGAAGGGTGTTCTCAAGTCCGTGATAAGGTCGGAGGCAGGGATGGTAAGCTTCTCGTTCACTTCCATGTCGAGAGACTTGGGAACAGCTCCGGACTGTACCAGAGAACAGGTAAGGTCTGCCTTTTGAATGTCGCCTTTCCAGTTGCACTTCTGGTCGATGACCCACTGTCCGGGCTTGGGGTCAGTCATTTGGAATTGATAGGTCTCAGGGCCTTGGATGACGGTATAGGGCTCGCAAGTGGTCAAGCCGGCGGAGTTGGTTTCTTGACGGCGAGCGACGGAACCAGTGGGCCTGGAGATTGGGGTCATTTGGACGTTGCTGGCAGAAGCCTGGCTTGTCGCAGCTGCTCATATCAGCTTATCTATTGGAACGCGCATTTGCAATGAGTTCATACCTGATGTCGCAAGAGCAGACGCAGGGTTGGTCTTCAGACATTCGTATAGGTGGTTGCGCCAGAAGCTGATCCTTTCAGCGTGAGGGTCTCGAACGGGAAGAAAAAGCCATTGAGATTCAAAAGCGTGGCCTGGGAGGCGGACTGGGCCGATGTCGCAGCAGCGAGAAGTATAGTGAGCTTAATGGAATGCATTATGTGAATCATACGAGAAGCGAATGTGGGAGATGGAAATGTCAACGGAAATATCAATCTCAAGAAGAAGAAGAAGAAATGGGGATGACAAAGTTATAATCTGCCGTACGGGCGGGGCCTACAAAGGTAGATAAACCCTTCAGATGCAGGTCAGCAAGCCTTTAAGCACCGGCGGTTTGTATAGTGAAACCTTGGTGGCTAGTCCACCCCTTTTACCTTACCTTACAAAGATGATCTGTGTGGACGAATCAAAGGAGCTAGCGGTGATGCTCAGCCTTGGTTCACGAAATGACTCCAGAGTTCTGGAACAAAATAGACCCATCTCGGTGATTGAAACAATTTCGAATTCGCCGCACACCAAAAAAACTTCACCGTATATTTTTGCCATACACAACAAGCCTTTTTAATATATTCTTACTCCCATATAAAATAGTAGACCTAGCTTCGCAATTCTATGTTTTAACAAATTTAAAAGCAGTGTAGTTGACGTGTTATCGTGGGTGATACTGGGTGAGAGAGTATAAAGTGTGCGGGAATTCTTTCAACCACGCGTGGCTTAGCTAGTTCACTAACCTTGTTTAGTCAAGTATTTTACGCGTCACGAGGTCGCATTCCAAATCCCTAGGTATCGCTAAGTTGGATTGACTGGCATTGATTATGTAACGATAGCAAGCGTTTGCAGCGCATGATAAGAGGTTGAATAGGACCGCGCTAATGCTGGGCACAATGCGCTGGACATTACCTTATTTGATATTTCAGGTTGACTGCGAGAGGTAAATATTTCAAGATATAGTATTGATGTATAATGCTAGTGCCTGCGCACATGAGCGTCTTCCGCTAGAAGGGAATAATAGGAGGAGAAGTTGCGCCTGTTTCCTAAGTACTAGTTAAATATGCACCGTACATTACTATGACCTTGATTTCCCTATTTTAGGGTGTTTACCCTTATTTTACTAGTGTTTATTACTAAGCTATTTCCTTGCTAAAGCTATAGCTAGCTAGGATTACAACATTTTTTTTATTTATATTAGCTAAACCTTAGGAAACCTAAGATTTTCTCTTAGGCGTATTCCTAGGCGTATTTACTTAAGATAGTAGCGTAGTAAAGGTAGGGGAGAAAGTAAAGGTAGAAGGTAGAGAGTACTAAAGGGAGGTAAAAAGGTAGATAAGTAGGCTAGCTTAAAATAGTAATATAACTACTCTAAAAGTAGTAAAAAATTACCTATAAATATAATAGGCTAAGCCTTAGTTCTTTAGAAACTACTCTTTAGACTCTAAGTCTTCTAAACTAGCTTTAAAGTAATCTTTAAATTCTCTTATATATAGATTTACGCTTAAGAGAACTTTCTTTTCTTAATAAATCTATCTATATTCTACTTAGTATCTTTAGCTCCTTAAGCTTAGCTCTTTATATTAGATTTATTTATCTACTTAATTTATTATTTTTATCTTTACTAGTTATAAGACTAGTAGAGGCCCTTAAAAATAAAGAACTAAAGCCCTCTAAATATTAGATTTTGTTGGACTGAACAGTACTTGACTGTTCCGGACGGTTCAGTACCGTTC
>ML977025.1:292935-334804 GCA_010015675.1 Byssothecium circinans | reverse complement strand
GTGGCCGCTTCGGTGGTGTGGCCGCTTCGGTGGTGGAATACGTTACGTCTTTTATATTAATAAGGAAGCGTTTCTACTAGCCTTTAAAGACGTATTTTTAAGCGTATTTATAGTTTAGAACTATTAAAAGGCCTTTAAGGCAATAGGGCTAGTCCCTCTAAACACGTAGGTAGTACTTAATTACCTTAATATGCGTATACGTACCCTACTAGGACCCCTACTACTAGAGACGCCATAGTAATTAAGAACTCTAAGTAATATACGTAAATTTAGCTTATAGTTAAGGCTTATATAAGATTCTATTACTTAGTTACTATAAATAGCACGTAGTAGGCTTTTATAGCTTATTAAAGGTACTAAGTTAATACTATATAATACTACGCTTATAAAGTTACGCATTAAAAAGCTTAAATAGTAACTTTAGGTAATAACTAAGTAAAAAACACGTAAGTATAAGTATATTTAGAAGGGTAGTACTATAGAGTATAGTCCTATAGTAGACTAGAATAGTTCTAAACTATTAGGAACTATTTAGAACTATAAAAGAGTAAGGATAGAAAGTAAATATAAAGTATAATAACTAGGTATTTACTACTATAGTAACTATGGTAAGGCTAGGCATAACATAAGAATATATTAAGTAGATAAAGAGGGTTCTTTTAAGTTAGAGGCTAGTACTTAGTATATATTTTTAGATAGTAATATAGATAATAATAATAATAAAGTTAAGTAAGTTAGTGTTGCTAAAGAATTCCATGCAGTTTAATAGTGTGCGTGGTTTAATAGTGCTTTATATTATCTATATTTAAAATTTCAGCTTTATATCTCTAGTATTTAAATTATTATTAAAGGTTAAATATATAATTTTCTACTAAGCAAAAAGTAGCCACTTTAATAGTACTTTACGTTACTTTATATTAATACTTAACGTAAAGCACTATTAAACCGCGTACACTATCAAACCATACAGAATTCCTTAGCAATACTAACTTACTTAACTTTATTATTATTATTATCCGCATTACTATCTAAAAATATATACTAAGTACTAGCCTCTAACTTAGAAGAACCCTCTTTATCTACCTAATACGTTCTTATATTATGCCTAGCCTTACTATAGTTACTATAGTAGTAAATACCTAGTTATTATACTTTACGTTTACTTTCTACCCTTATCCTCTTATAGTTTTAAATAGTTCTTAATAGTTTAGAACTATTCTAGTCTACTATAGGACTATACTCTATAGTGCTACCCTTTTAAATGTACTTATACTTACGTGTTTTTTACTTAGTTATTACCTAAAGTTACTATTTAAGCTCTTTAATGCGCAACTTTATAAGGGTAATATTATGCAGTACTAACTTAGTGCCTTTAATAAGCTACGAAAGCCTACTACGCGCTATTTATAGTAACTAAGTAATAGAATCTTATATAAGCCTTAACTATAAGCTAAATTTACGTGTATTACTTAGAGTTCTTAATTACTACGGCATCTCTAGTAGTGGGGGTCCTAGTAGGGTATATATACGTATATTAAGGTAATTAAGTACTACCTACGCGTTTAGAGGGACTAGCCCTATTACCTTAAAGGCCATTTAATAGTTCTAAACTATAAATACGCTTAAAAACGCGTCTTTAAAGGCTAGTAGGAATGCTTCCTTATTAATATAAAAGACGTATTAGCGCGCTAAGTTCTAAATAGTCTTAGAGTACTTACGCTTAAGCAGTAAGAATAATACTATATTAAGCGGCTAAAAGATATGTAATAAGTGCGTAGGCATATAAAGCGTAATAATCTTATTATCCTTATAATAATCCTTAAAATCCTAATTTAGGTAGCTTTTATAGCCATCTAAAATTAGTAACTAATAGACGCTAATAGTTCTTACCTTTATATACGCGTTAAAGTGCTTTAACTATATAAGACTAAGCTTATTAGTTATCTATCTATTCTCTAAAACTAAAAGCTTTTAATTACGTAGTATATTAGCTTCCTAGTACTATAAAGAGATATAGACGCATCCTTTATATATAATAAATAGTAAGGTAAATATACTATTTAAATATATACTCTAGATATCTATTACCTACTCTTTATTACCTAGCTAAATAATAGTAGGCCTTGCTTACCTTTCTAAGCTAGCAACTACTTTTATAGAGCTAATAACACCTATCTAAAAGCTAGTCTTATTAAAGTTATATATATTATTATTATATATGCTATACTTAATTTTAGTATCCTCTATAAGCTTAAACTATGTGCTAACTACTTTAGGATCTTTTTATAGAGCCCTCTAATAGTCCTTTACATAGTTCTAGATAGTTTATAACTATTCTAAATAGTTTATAAACTATTTTACCTAGTTTTTACCTACCCCCTCTTTACCCTACTTAGCTAGTAGTTTATTTACTATATCTAACACTTTACCTAGCGTAGGCGCGAATCCTCGCGAATTAAAGTTAAGGATATATTTAATAATTATCTAGTTCTTAGTTAGGGATAGTTTTAAATAGTTTAGAACTATTTCTACTTAAAAAGGTATTCCTTTAGCGCATTTATTAAGGACTTAGTCTTTAATGTTAAAGGCTTTAGCAGCACGTTAGAGGCTTAGAAATTAGCCTCTATTATATGTAGTAAGGGTAAGCTAAAGTCTACCTTTATGTTAAAGTACTTTAGTATGACGTTATTATAGCATTTTCACGTTTAAGATAGTGATGGTGTTGCCAAGGAATTCTGCGCGGTTTAATGGTATGCGCGGTTTGATAGTGCTTTACGTTATTAGTTATTTTATAGTTTATTATAGAATTAGTACTCTTTAGACTTATTAAGCTATTATATATATTTGCCTCTTAAATTACTAATAACTTTTACCTAAAGTATACGCCTTATATAACTAACCTCCCCTTACATAGATTAGGATCTAGCAAGTATACCCCTTAGTAATAATATAGGTAATTTACTCTTCCTATATCACCCTGCTCCGTCTTACTAAGATCGCGGCAGTCCTAAATACACTACAGCGTCTGAAACTAGCTAAGCAGATACTTCCAAGCAGCGACTACTACGGTCCCGCATCAAGGTGTGGGTCCTCACCCGGATACAGAGCACGGATTTTTGGGTGGACGAGATCCTCAGCACAGCCCAAAGGAACGTTAAGCTTCGCAGGACCGTCCAGGGCTTCGGCAAAGATGTTGTACACCTGGATGACGCGGCACTTGAGACAGCGGGGGACGTATTGAAACCATGGGTCATGGATGTGGGCGATGCCGGGTTGAACGAAGTGCGACTGAGCGATCTGGTTGAGGTGGATGAGGGGAAGGAAGCCGGAAGGGCGGGCGATGAGGATGCCGTTCATGCTGAGGCTGAATGCGTGGCTCACGGGCGACGCGAGGCTCCCGTTGGCGCTTAGGAACTCGATGATCACGGAGCAGACGTTGTGGTCGGTTTGGTTGAAGCAGTTCAATAGCTCGATCGCCATTGCGGCTGGAAACCTGGACAATCGCGCCCTCCTGAAGGAGTCTTTTATGTCCCGGTTGCCGAATTCAGGGGCGGTTGTGCCGAGCAGGATGGGCCCACCGGGTTTGTGCTGAGTAGCAAACATGCAATTGACGGTGCCGTTGCCTTTCCACTTTGTTCCACGGTAGTCGTCCCTGTTCTGAGTCCTCCAGACAGGGGGGGCGACCATTGATCTTAGCAGGGCCTGCACATGTACTGTCGGCACCCAAGGCTGGTTAGCAAGGCTCCATGCACCATGAAGCGTCTCGGAGGATGATTCCAGCGCGTGTAGGACTTACTCGCAGTGCTGAGCACGGGTACAGCGCCGCCAGCAGGGTGCTCGGCCGCGTATATGTACAGCTGGCCGAGCAGCTCCATCATGGGCTCCGAGGGGATGCCCGGCCATGCGGTGTGGCGGGCAAAGGCATGGGTCTGAACGCCTACCCAAGGTGGCCGGTTGTGCCATATGTTGGATATGCCCATGAGGAAGAGGTTAAGTCTCTTGCCGTGCAACTTCAGGGCCTTTTTCACTGCGTAGGCGATTGGGACTACGTCCCTGTCCAACGCTTCCAAAACCCTAAGAGCATCTCATGAGTCGAGCCCGATTCCCGCACTCTGAGGGGAACTTGCCCTTTGTTTTCCTGATAAAAGTCGCCGATGACGGCGAGGAAGTACTCGAGGAGCGTCTTAAGGCGCCGTCCGCACTGTGGTGGCGGCGTGCCGACAGGAAAGAGGTCTGCCCTTGTGGACATTAAGCTGTAGCATGAAGCGGCGACATCTGCGGCGTTGCGAGCCAGTCCCATAAATTGGCCCATCATGTCGGCCGCTGTTGCCAGCGGTGGGAACCAGTCTTTCAGAGCTGGGGCAGAGAAGTTGACATCCAGCTGTGCGGCATCGATAGCTGCTTGGGTCGGCGCAGCCATGTTGGCGTGAAAAGTGAGATTTCATGATGCGGGTGCTGGACGGTGTGGGCAGCATCTTGTGAGGGAGATGGCGAGTGCACGTGCTGGAGGCTGGAGGCTGGAGCGGGCGAGCTGAAAGGCGACGGGTCACGGGGCGGCGCTGGCGGAGGTTCATGTTGCGGGGGGCGGGCGGGGCCAGATATTATTTCGCGGCGGGGGCTAGACTCTATCGGCCCTTTGCAGGTGTCAGAGTCGAGCCCTTCGCCACTCGACCATGCAACCAAAAAGGCATCGAATCCTCAGTACCATGGTATTACTGAAGGATCCTAGGCTAGGCTAACATTTATGCCGGTTCCTGGCAGCAGGCACCTCACTCTCTGCATCTTCTCTGCCCTCTCTGCTTCCTCCAGCACTGCTTCCTTCCAGCACTGCTTCCTCCAGCACTGCTCCCTTCCCGTGGCCATGTCTATGTTTGATGACGACCCCGCCGACCCCTCTAGTACGTCTATGGTACATGTATACGCTAACCCCGCCGTCTCCGCTGACCCGCTTCTCCATGCATCTCCAACGCCGCCATAGAGGCCACCCTCTCTCTTTCTGGCTCCCAGCTGGCGGCGGCCCTCAAGGCCATCGACGACGCCATTGACGTCCAGAGCAAGAAGAACCACGCTGCGATGCCACCCGCCCTCAGCCCTCCCGACTACCTGGCTGAGCTGGCCGCGCTGGACCTGTCCGACATCTCAGCCATCGCCAAATTTCTGTTCGAGACGACCCAAGCCATCACGTCGCCGGTCGCCGTACCGCTAGGCTCCCATGGTAGCGTGGAATTCTTCCTTGAGCCAACCGACTACGGCATCGAGGTCACCAACACCGCCCTGTCGCCGCTGCAGAAGATGCGCGGCACCGTGTCCCCCACCATCTGCGCCTACGAAGCCGAAGTGCACCAGGGAAAATTCGCGTTCCCCGGTGTGCCCACGGGTCTCAAGTACGGCGTCGGCCTGGGCAAGCTCTCGCACTTCAACCCGGCCACCTCGACCTACAAATCCTCATCTGAAGCCGCCGCCGCAGACGATCTGGAGTACTCGGGCCTGCTGGTGCTGCTGAACACCGTGGATCACAGCCTGTGGATTGCAGCGGACTGGTACCCGGTGAGCATCGACACGGGCGATCGGATTCCGATGCTGGCGAACAGCAAAGTGTATGGCATGGTGCCCGGCGACAAAAAGCTGCAGGTAGGCGTGACGAGAGTGTCGTTGAACGGATGGGAGAGCGGGTTCGTGGCGGGCAACCCCATTACGGGTCCGGACTTGTTCGGCACGTTTCCGTTGCTGGGGTGCAAGCTCATCGCGAAGCCGGCGCTGGAAGAGGAGTTCTTGGCTGAGAGGCAGAAGTTTCTTGCCGCGCACGGGTCGGCGGCGGCAGCAACTTAAGTTGGGATGTACGAGGAATAAATCATTCACAAATGTGCACGTGCGATGTCGTATGAGATGGGCGATTCTTTTCGTTTTGTTATAGCGATACAGACACGACACAATGCTGATTACGACTACAAACCCCCCTCCCTATATCTTGATCGTGTGGACCCTCGACCTTCTAAACACAGCCGTAGCAATCACTGCACAAAGCACTGCCGACGTCCACGCAACGGTTGCATACGTGGTGAGCCCCTTGTCCATGACCCACTCGTGCGCGGCGAAGTTGTTGAGCAGCTTCTTGTGCTGACTGGCCGTCGCGTCTCCCCCGTTAGGTGTCGGGTTGACGATCAAACCCAGGATACCGAAGAACTGCGCCAGGACCTGCAGCACGGCGCCGATGTAGAGGAAGAAGACAAGCACCACGGGTGTGTAGGCGAGTACAGAGGAGGATCGCCTGCCCTCGACCGCTAATGGATTCGAGACCGCCTCCGATTCGGACAAGGATGAAGAAGGCGGGACGCGTAGCACAGCCAGAGCGGCCAGGGCAAGACTGAGGATGAGGCCGAGAGTTATGAAGACGGAGGCGGCGATCTGAAGGTTTCCCGCGTAGTGGACTGGTTTGGACGTAGGAATCAGCATACCATGGTAATCTCTCTGATCTGATGTGGCAACCGCAGCCAATCACGAGCCGAGAAACACTTACTCTGCTGGCATTCCTGAGAGGTTCCAAAGAGGCCATGGGCACCTGCTAGGTCGTTTCCGCCGATGCCCATCTCCGTCCACGAACGGCAGCTGGTGGTACGATTTCCATACGGCTTGTACCAGTGGCAGTCGGGGATAAGGCAGCTCCCATTACGGGCAACCTGCGGGACCCCGCAACGATAGAATGGCGAGCGTGTCGCTACACACAGCGGCGCGAACTGCTTAGTGCCGTCCGACTGCCCGTTCAGGGCGAAGTAGTACGGCTGCGACGACCAGCGCGGTGACTTAAGCGTCAGCAGAACGAAGGTGGTGGCGATGATGGACAGCGCGACGACGGCCGCCGAGGAGATGAAGGTGAAGCGGCGCATCGAGACGGCCATCTGCCCTTAAATATCGTGCCACTGATGGAGGGAGAACCTTGGAAGGACATGAAGATGAAGCGGCGCATTGAGACGGCCATCTGCCCTTAAATACCATGGTATCGTGCCACTGATGGAGGGACAAGGACAGCAGTGGCCCTCTAGCCGAGACGGAAGATACCGACCGCCTTTCTTCCACCTGCACTTCTGCACGCTGGCGTGATTATTCCCGTGGTATGAGGCATAAGTACATACGTAGTGTACATGGTCAGTGCATACAGCGATGTGGTTAGGGAAAGCTAAAACTGTTGCTAAACACCTTACACGAATTAATAAGCGATATGTACGCTTCCTATTTCGTCTAGCCACCGCACCGACCATGTCCACTACTGAAGCGCCACTGCCCGAAGCTTGTTGACGAGGTTAAACGAACATCATACCACTACTGAACATCATCCATGGATGCCACTATCAGCCAGCCACTCGTGGCGCTCTCCCGTTTGGGCCCAGCCAGCGGCAGCAAGCTCGCAGGTCGAGGTGCAGGGTTGTGTTGCGGCGGAGAAACACTAAATATACCTTAATGTAGTTTATGCCCGTGATTGTGCACCTGAACACCATCACATAACAAAGCGGCCCTAGGTAATCCAATTCACCGCCGTTGCCATGGCAGCGACGACAGCACTCGAGCACGTCTGCCTGCCCACCAACCTCGACGCCTTTGTGCTTAACGAGGCCGTCTGCAACAGCGGACTCACCCGCATCGCGCCCATCACCCAGCCAAACTACGTTAGCCTGCGCCTCGACAACCACACTATCCAGCACGACGTCCTGCCCAATATTGACCTACACAACTCGAGGCCCGCTTCCTTAAACCCACGCATCTCCAAGGCTTACACTGCTGAATTCCACGACCTCGATCAGGAAGACCCACGACCTCCTCCGGAGGAGCTGGGCGCCGGCATCGACAGAAGTCGCCTCGGCATCTACCTGCACTGGACTATTCCACGACTATATCGCTCGGCGAAGTCTCAGGCTGCTCCTCCGCCTAGCAAAGATCCCAAAGCGCCAGCACTCGCGCAGACGAACCCAAGCCCTGTCTTCCCCAGGGTGCCCAACCGATGGCTCATCGTGCGCATCCTGCGGGACTTCACGCCCCGCTCGGCGAAACCAGATACGGCGGCCGCGTGGGTGGTTGAGTCGGACAAACTGCGCAAGGTTGACGATCTTGACAGCTCAGTCGACCTTGAAACGGACGTGACGCCGTTCGTGGCCTACGCCGGCGATGCGACCACCAACAAAAACATCCTGGACGACCAGGCCGAGAACTACATCGGCCTCAAGACGCCTCTGGCATCGTGGACCGAGACGGCTGAGGCGGGTGCAACCGACCGTGTCCCCCTGACCATTATGAATAGCTCCAACCCGCTGTTCGCCGACTACGCCATCCACAACCCGAACGTCTTTTCCACTAAGGACAACCTCCAGTACGGAACGGACAAGGACGGAAAACCACTCTACCTCGAGACCGCTGTGTGCGACTACGTCGTCGTGGGGTGGCACTCGGACGCGATCTATGACCCACTGGCAACTATTTCAGATCCGGACAACCCTCTGGACCTGGGCTCGCGCCTCAAGGCTCTATTCTGCGCCTCTCCGATAAACGAGGACGAGAAAAAGAGCACCGCCCCAAGTACGCATACTGTAGATACTGACCACGGTCCGGAAGACACTAGCAGCCTCGCCACGACCCGCTTGATATGTCATGCCGCCCGCTATGGTGTCACCTACAATACCACCAAGCCCAAGACACCTGGCGATACGTACGCGGCTAACTTCGGGGACAACGTTGACATGGAGCCTGTCTCTCTGGGAACGTCGCCCTTGGATGCCATGCTAGCGTTTTTTCAGGCTCATCAACTCGACAAAAAGTTCGAGGAGACTGTCTTGGAGGATCCAAACACAGATGCACGCACGACAGGAACTACTGGAACCACCGATCCTGATGATCCCAATAATAACACAGATAAAACCTTCTCTGTCCTTCAAATTGCCGACTTACTCATGAATATGCGCGAGCTGCTCTACGCCACCGAGGACGACTATGACTCTCGCGTGAAGGCAGCGGACCTCGTCTTTGCCCACAACTTCGGTAGAACGCAAGGCGGATCCACCTGGCATTACGACAAGAAGAAGGGCCAGAATGGACCTCCTGCGGAACCTTCTACCGATCCCGACTCTGACCGCTTCTCCGAGCTTGACTATCTCACCCAGCTGAACGAGTATCAGCAGATATGGGATGCCGTCGACCGCAAGCTAAATCAGCTGCGTTGGGCCCTATTCGCCGAGTTCTTCAAGTACGTCTCAGATACAAGTAACTTGGGCGACTCGGCGGGGAAAGGCCGCATTGAGTTGTATTCAAAGAGGGTTCCCCTGCTGCAAAAGGAGTATGGCCACCTCCAGACCATACAGACGACCGCCGAAACGAACATGAATAAATTGATGAAAAAAATCCCCGCCAGGAAAATAGCCAACGACCCTTTCTTCAAACGTACGGACCCTAGCCTATGCATGGCTGGCATCGATGCTGGCTGGGACCCTGAATTTCTGAGCAACACCCCAACGCGCTTCGTCGGTAAGTTGTCTCCTCCGGGCAAGCAAGATACCACGACGGTCAGGAAAACTATCGACATGATCGAGGCAAGGCTGCCGTCCACTGTCTTTCAGACCGTTAGTGGGCTCGTCAACGAAGCCTCTGGTGGCTACCAGGATACACTCACCAAGTTGGGTCACAAACAATGGACCGAGCAACCTTTCGCGCCGCAGTTTGTGGAATGGGAGGGGATTTACTACCACATCGACGACGCAGAGTGGGAGATTGATTTAGCTACCAGCGCGCTCAGCGGCAGCAACCACAGCCAAGTTACCTACGTCAATCCTCGCAAGCTTTCCACTCCCACCGACCAACGCCACATCACCGGGAGGATGTTAGTGCTACCTCAACCGTCCTTTGCTCTTGGAGCCGTCGTGGCTCAAGTTCTCGGCGCCACACCAGTCTCACAGCTGCCACCTGTCCTGCAAACGGCAGAAAACAAAAAGAAATTCACAACTGGTGTTCAGGGACTCAAGTTTATCAGTGGAGAGCTTACGGGTCTGACCGATGCGCTCCTGACCATGGCGAATGGCCAGCACGTGAAGCCAAATGTCAGAGTGCAAGGAAAGGATCCTGTGCCTATGGCACCGGCGGTAACAGCGGGAAAGAATATTTTATTGAATGATGTAGACTTCACGTTTATGGGCGGAGAGAGCGGAAGAACTCCATATGGGACACTGACCGATTTCACCAACGTGAACCCGAAACCGTTCAAGGCTGTCCAGCACGGTCAATTCGGTAAGTTGAGCGTCACTACCGAACATAAATATAGAGCTCGCTAACCAGTACCAGCAATTACAAAGCTGACCATCGTCGACAAGTTTGGCCAAGCAATCCCTCTTCCCATAACAGGTGCTCCAGACCGCCCTAATCGGGTATCGAATCCGAGTAAAACTCCTGATTTTATCCATCCGTGCTTGTCTGAGCAGTTGATCCCCAGCTTGCTGGATGGTGAGCTGAATACCGTCTATACGACCAAACAGACCCAAGACATGGCGACTAGCTCTGGCTATCCGATGACGCCGTTCGCCCAGCTCACGCCTGCTATCAATCAAGAAGCTCGCATAAATGCGTCGTTCCTCCTTGCACCAGACGCCAAAAAGAAAACAACCTGGAAAATATGCAGCGACTGGGAGAATCCCATATTTGGCTGTATGACCTCCAATTAATATTTCCTTCGAAAGCTAACATCTTTAGGGGTTCTCGTGAACTATGCCGATTCAGCGCTGCAATTTTTTACCGGCGAGGGCATCTTCTATACAGCCTTAGTGTTTGGTGGCCCGAAAGGCACGGTCGAAACGAAGAAATGGCTTCCGTTTGAGCCTCCCGACCAGGCTGACGCTATGGTTTCCCAGCAGCTTGATGATTTGATCAAGAAGATGACAGGTGATAATGGCAACAAGTATCTGCTGGCCATGTGGGATCTGATCAGGCGAGCGATCCCCAGCATGCCATTCCCGCCTTCCGACTATGCCCAGTACGCCAACGCCATCGTCGGAAAGCCATTAGCACTTGTGAACGTCGGATGGAGCCTCGAGCTTGCCCAACCACCGTGGTGGCCGCAACACACCTTGCCAGCGCCCCCTGAAATACCCAGCGGCGCCACGATAGACCCATTGCGCACCGATGCTGCAGAATTCTTGACGAGATATCCTTTTCCAGTCAAGATAGGTGACGTATGATTATATTGCCTACCATCTGCGGACGTCGCTAACACAGTCTAGGCCGACCGCCCTTTCGACGGCGTCGTTGCGTACTGGGACGCCACCGATTCCGATCCCTTCAAAACGATCCACACATACTTCCCCGACCCCAAAACTGACGACGGCATCCGCTTAAATATCACATCCGACAAGTTCCCCCAGTTAAACCCATACTTCCTGGACCCCGAGCCCTTCGCAGAGTCCACCAACAAGTCCGGCTACACCACCGCCCAAACCGCCAAACTCATGAAAAAGGTCGTCCTAGTGGACCCTTACACCCCCATTCATCTCTACTCCAGCATCCTCCCCATCAAAAGCCTCCAGCTCCCCGCATGGACTCTCCAAGGTGCCATGAAAAACATGAGTACGTCCTTCCCCCACCACACAACACAAATCCCAAAGACTAACTCCCCTATCCCAAAGCCGCCTTCTTCATCATGGGCCCCCTCCTCCTAACCATCGACGTCCCAAAACTCTACGATGCCACGCGACCCCTCCTCCCCACCACCTGGCTCTCCAACCAAAAAAACGGCGCCACAACCACCAACGCCGCCGCGCAAGTCAAGCTCCCCATCGCCGGCGGCAAGGGTCTGTGGAACTGGCTGCAGCCGTACTACGTCCTGCCCAAAAAGAGCGATGCGAACGCCGGCGGGGTTGTGGCCACGACAGCGACGACGGGGGCGACGCATTATAACTCGCTTGAAGTCGGTCAGGATGATGGACGGTTGGCGCTGCCGCCGGGCCCGTATACGTTTGTTGAGGGTTTCATGCAGTTGGCTAGACCGTTGGTTAGTGAGGGCGTGCCGTTGCCGGCGGGGCGGTGACAGGGAATGGAGAGGCTACGGAGACAGCGAGCGTTATGACTGGGGCGGCTGTTGTGAAGGCGAAGTGAGCTTGTTTTCTCTTTTTGAAATGTAGGGAAACCCTGTTTAGCAGTGTATGAGTTATTAGTTTCGTTTGGGTCTACAGTATTTCATATGATCTTTGATGATGAAAACGTTATGGCGTTTATTAAGTCAATCTCTTCTTTCCCCTAGTGAGACGGTGCGCGGGATGGACGTAGTAATTGAAAACGAATCAAATTGAAATTTTATGGAATTTAAAAAAAAAAAAAACCCCCCCTCGAGCCCAACCAGATAAATGAGAGTTGTTACTATAACTATTCGTTTATCGCTCTTGTCATCCCCATTAGGCTCATCATCATCCAACGACCATCGATTTCGACCTCGTATAAAAAAAGGAAAAAGCCCATCGCACACCAAAAATTGAAGAAAGATATGACTAGTATTCCCCCATCCTTCCGTCTCTTCTCCTCATCACTCTCCCCTCCTCTTCCCCCTCCAAAGCCCCAACACCCCTAACAAACGGCAGCGCCAAATAATATTTATCCAAATCCTGCACAAGTTGCACCGGCGTCGCACTCAACAACTCCCAGTCCGTACGTCCATCCTCATTCACGCGCGGTGCATTCAGCGTCACGGGTACTGGAGCTGGTGCTGGTGCCGGAGTGGGGGCTGGAGCTTGAGTTGGATCTACCGGAGTTGTTAGAGCCATTGGAGATGTTGGAACTGTTGGAGTTGGCGCAACAAAAGCGGTCGGATTTGCAGGAGTAAAAGGCTGGGGAGACTGAGCAGGTTGGACAGCAGTAGTAGTAGCAGCAGCAGCGCCGTCGTTGGCTTTCATCTGCGCGGGCGGGCGGATTGTCCATTGTAAAGTGGACGCGATTTGCTCGACGAATCGGGTACGGATGGTTGGCAGGGTGGGGGTGGTGGGAGTAGCGGGAGCAGCAGTAATAGTAGCAGTCGACGACGCATCCGGGCTCCAAAGCGTGCCAAAGTCCTTCCACCGCTGAGTCTGGGCCGCAGCATCGTCATCCAGGGCCGCGGGTTCGAAATAGTTTCCGGCGAAGACGCCGCCCTGGGCTTCTTTGGCGGGGAAGGGCCAGCCGTCACCAATCTCCTCGCGCATGGCGGCGGTGGCGTCGAACTGAACGACGGGAGAGATGCGCAGGACCGGGTCCGGTGGAAAGATGCGAACGGCCTGGGCGAGATTGGTGGTGGCGTCGGCGCCGTTTTGGAGGGCGGCCGGTTTGCCCGAGTCGACGTTCAGTGGGTCGTTGTTGGGGTCGTAAAGAGCCCACATGGCGGTGGCGGCGGATTTGAGGACCAGTTCGGCTTTGAAGTGGTCGAGCAGGACGGGGTTGGCGTCGTCTTCAAGGTCGTAGAGGCACACTTCGAGGGTGGAGGTTATATCGTTGGCAACCTTGCTGTGCATTGGCCGGGAGTACACTTTGGGGACGGGGGGTATCTTGCCATCGGGGCCCTTTGGGAGTTGGATGGGTGGGAAGGTGCCGTCTGCATTTGGGTTGGGTGTTTTGATGTGCGCTGCGCTCAGCGCGAAATCACAGTCGATGCGGATCTGTAGAGTGCCCGCTTGCACCTGGAATTCATCGCCGGTGGAGGGGAAGTCGCCGCCATCGGCTGGCGGAGTGGAGGCTGGGATCATGCCTTGTTCGACACTGTATTTGTGTAGGGCGACGTCGACGTCTGCGCCTATCTTGTCGTGTATTGGGGGCGTCGAGGCCGGCCCTGGAGCCTTGACCATCCCGTAGAAGATGTCGAGGCTGACGGCCTTTCTGGCGTCACTGTTCTCAGAGGCGCCAAAGTCGATGCCGAAGCCGAAGAACCAGAAGTCGACGTGGGCGTGGCCGCCGAAGTCGTGAGGGCCCCAGAGGATGAGGTCGGCGCCGATGTGGACGCTAATGTGGATGTGGATGAACAGGATGTCTGGTGAGGAGGGTATTAGTGCAAGACTTGAATGATGACACAAAGGGTTTTCATACCGATATCGCATTCTACACCTACAGATAGGGATATCTGTGCCCTGAAATGGAATGGCTTGAAGTTGATGAAGGCGTCGAGCATCACGTCGCACCAGGCACTGACAGGGCCGACGCTCAACGACATATTCAGTGACCCGCCAGCCATGGCGCACTTGGGCGTGACGGCAACGTACAGCGAGCCGGTGATGTGGATGTTGTCGCCAACAGTGAAGTTCAGGCCGATTCGATTTGGCCTCGGATAATGCGCCGGCGGATCGTAACCTCTGGCATAGCCACCGAGGGTCACGACCCAATCTCCTGCATGGCTGTTCTGACCGAACCAGGTGTAGAAGGAGGCACCTCCTGTTAGATGGGCTTGCGGTACATACACGTGCGAAGCCGGAGTCAGCGTTGCGTTGGCGGCGATGTATCCGGCAACAAAGTTCATCTCGAAGCTGACGACGATCTCGACGTAGAACAGCGTCAAGTCGGATCGTGCCCCCGGCTCCATCTGGAGCACACCGTCTGCGAGAAGCGTGAGAATCACGCCCTTGTCCTTGGATTTGGTCTTCCCGCTATCAATGTCAATCACAAGCACCGCCGTGAGGGTCAAGACGTCAAAGGCGGTGATGGTCATGCCCGCCGCGAACCAGTCGGATCCGTCCTTAGGGTATACGAAGTGCGGCTCGGCCGTCACCATGGCGTCTAGAACCTTCATGGGATCGTTTCCGTTGCCTGACGCGCCTGTGTCGCAAATCAAGGGGAACTTGTAAAGCTCATCGATCTGCGGCATGCGAACGGCATAGTTGTGTCCGAACCCGATACGCACCCCCGAGATGGTCGCGAACTCGAGTTCGACCAAAGGCCCATCCAATTTACCGTAGCTGCGAGGGTTAGCAGGATTTCCAAAGGAACATATTGATCACTTACACAAAGACAGCTCTGAACCCTTCCGAGGTTGCAGTTGGAAACTTGATCATGTACTGCCCGATCGCCAGCACCTGCCATGCCTTGAAACCGACTACGATGCCGCCGCTGTACTTTTCGGCCTCTGTCGTCACGTCGTGGATAAACACACCTTCTAGAGAAAGAGGTCCTTGTTCCACGCCAACCTCGATCCCGTGCAGGCTGACGCTTATCAGGCCATCGGTAACGACGCTGGCGAGGTGGTGGAGCTGGACCTTGCTCAGCTCGAGTTTGATCGCGAATTCGATGACAGAGAACTTCAAGGGACCAAGCTGCAATGTCGCGTCGACAACCACGTACAGGCACTCGTCCTTGTATTGGAAGCTGAGCGCAGTCACGGAAAGCGGGCCTACTTCTAGCTTTGCATTTCCTTTGGTCGGTTTTGCTTCCGCCGCTTGGGACGAAGCAGCTCCACCGCTACCCGATCCGGTCTGGCCTCCAACAAGTTGATTACCAGAGGATTGTCCTTGCACAGTGTTGGACTGCGGTGGCGCAATGCCGAAAACGTGATCAAGTACGACCTTTCCGCTCACTACTACGATGAAATGATGTCCCGCCTGAAGCACAATGTCTGGCGTGCTTGCTTCCTTCGGCGGCAAATTATCCTTCACCTGAAACGGCGGGATATCGGTTGGATACATGCTAGTGATGGTCGCAAGTTCGGTTCTTTTGATGCCCTTCAGTGTCGTGTCTAGCTTGGACGGGTCGTCGTCTTCGACCCAGACATACTCCAGATGATCGAATGGCTGCGGAAGCTGGCCAACGAGTGGAACACTCTTCAGCATTGGTATCTGGTCCACGGATATGCGGATCATTCTCTTGACGATTCCTTTCCCTGTATCAAATCCTCCAGCGGCCGACTTTGGCGCCGAGGTATGGTACTGCACAAACGTCATGCTAACTCCGGCAATACTCAACCAAACCGTCAGCACAGAAGTGCTCGGCCCGCCATCCTTGCCTGGGCTGGTATCATATTCGAGCTCCACTGTAGGCGTGTTGGAACCGGTAGTTGGCGTGGTGGGATTGACGGGAATGCCGCTGACCCAAGTCGGTAGCCTGTCTCCCGCTTTCGGCACAATGCTATTGGCAATTGACTTAATAGTCGAGTTTGGGCTCGAGACGCTAAGCCTGGCAACGAATTTTGACTGCACCGACTTGTTACCTTTCTTGTACTGGTGCGCTGTATCTGAGGGTAGGCTCCCGCCGTCTGGGTTTTCGTCGCTGTACGTCTGCGTGGCGGTTGCGTCGTTTGGACCAAGCAGCGCGCTGACGTGCTGATAGCTGAGCAGCAATTCCAGATCTCCCAGCGCTAGGACCCCCGTCATGATGAAGGATGAAGCAATTGCGCCCTGGTAGGTATATATTATGTCGAGTGATTTAAGGTTGATCTTGTCCATGACCGCCATGGCACCCTCTCGTGCGCTTTCCTCGAAGAAGCTGCGGATAAGCCCAACAGACAGATTTTGCACCGACGCCCTCAAGAGCCATGTCCTCCCATTCTTAGTCTTATCGCAGTGTAATCCTAGAGCGAATGTCGCCGGGAGAGATGGCGGGGGCTGGCCAGGTGCTGGGGCACGTCCAACGAGAGTGAACGTGGAGAAGACGTCAACGCTGTATGTTTTGTCCTGAGTCTTGTCTTGGGGCGACACCACCGACAACTGTAGCGCAGCTTCGTCCCAGGAGAATCCTGTGGGAGCGCCACCTTGTCCTGGTCTCGGCTCCGTGTTATCTTTCACGATGTCTGCGGAGAAGCTGAACAAGGAGCCCGTCATCGACCCCTGCGGCCGCGAAAACGACACCATGGCAGATTTGATAATGTGAGGTATGGGCGGCTGCGCTCCAATATCCAGGTCCAAGAGCTTCCAGAGATCCACCCCTTTGCCCAGGCTGAGCGGGTCGATGCCGCTTGCTGTGAGGGTGCTGCTGGGAGAGAGTCGTGGATCCCAATTAGGGTTTCGCAGATCCTTCGCATCCGCATATTCCTCCTGCGTCAAGAGGCGGCCCACGAAGGTAGAGCTGGCTGAGTCGTACGTGAGAGTAACAACAATGTCGACGCCGTTATGTTTCCAGATGGTGATCAAACCGATGCCCCACTGCAGTCTCAGTCCGTTCGGCTGCGTGGTGTCGTCTGTGATTTGGATGTACCACAGATGTACGGTGTTAAAGAGCGAGAGGAAAGGATTGTTGCTGTCCGAACTAGGGATCAGATCTAGCACGACGTTTTGCGGAGAGCCCAGGGCGCTCTTGATGGCATTTAAAATGTCCGTGATGGAACCGGAATCCACCGGCGTCAGGGTCAGCACCCGATCGTCGTCAGAAAGGTCAATGTTGATGTTGAAGTCGATGATTTTAAAGGCAAAGGAAAGTGTGACGGATCGCTGTATTGCGCTATCGGCTGTAGGGCTCTTAAAGCTAAACTGGCTCCGTCTCGTAAGCGTCACGGTCGCATCAGGCAACAAGACGGTGGGCAGCTTGGGAACGAGGTTATCGAAGTTGGAGGTGATCCACGAGATTGCCTTGTTGAGAAGATTGTTGACCCCCGAGATGGTGAACGACAGGCTCAGGATGGAGTAGTAGGCGTCTCTGGCCGTCATGCACCAGATGGCATTGGTCGGCTTTCCACTATCGACGGTGAGAGACAGTGCCGACTGCTTGGTGGTTGGATTCATTACTATGATAGGAGGTGCAACCAAAGTGGCTTTGGTCAGGTCTTGGTCGTCTACAAAGCCCAGGAAGTCGCCCATAAGAGACGTGTTCTCGAGGTTGACGCCAAACGTGGCACACACGACGTCCTTCAGCCCCACCGGCTGCCACGGTGTTGCTGGAGCTTGGAGGAGCATCACGCCCGCTGCGAGGAGTTAGCATTGGACCTATATCACTGAGTGACAGCACAAACATCCTCTGGCATCCCCAACCCACGCATTGTTTTCCGCTTTGTCCGCGGCTGGGACTCTCTTAAAGTAGGCAGCATTGCGATCCGAGGTGAAGGTAAGACCCCAGAACTGCTTCGCAACGATCAGGACGTCGGAATTTACGGTGCTTGTCGTCAGTTGTTCGTGGGCGAGGATATCGCTCCAGCTGCCAGTGGTGCTGACGGAGACAGACACTGGATCCTGATTCAGGAACTCGGCCGGTTTTTGAGCAGCCATTTGGACTTGGTTCGTTCCCTTCCATTCACTTACGAGGTCCACCAGACTCGCAACAGGGGCACAATCGTGGTGTTGCTCCTGTCCTCGGGCGGGTTGGAGATAGCTTGAAGGCCCATGCAGGACATGGACTCCATTGCGCCCGGAAAGCGTCGAGCGGCAGCGAAAGTGTCTGGCTGGCCGTCTGGCAGATTCTGGATCCCGCGTCGAACCACTTCGTCGGCCCTAGCACTTCAGCTAAGCCAAGGGCGATGTGGGTTGGAGTTGCGGCCATCGCGAGTTGGAGGGGCCCATGAGGGCCAAGTCTGTAGCGGTTATTACTAATATCTAGCTTCACACGGGTTGAATTCTCTAGGCCTGTGCTTTTCACATGCTCGCTGTGCTTTGGCGATGTGGAGATCCAGCCGGAGCAGAGATATGCGGGCGCCTGCAGTCGATATGCGGGCGTTGCGTCCTGCTGCTAACCCAAACCAGAACACACCACCGTAGTGCATTCAAAGCCAGCTCCTCGAGTGCTTCGCGCACTGTTGAGCTTCACTGTTCGACTGTAATGCGCCAGAATGGCCAGATCGCTGGTTCAGAGTAAGATTTCGCAGGCGTTGAGCAAGGTTGCTGGTGATGCAGCGTCGGAAAACGAGGGTTTGAAGCCTGGTCATATGGTAAGGTGTCAAGGACTTTAGTGTTGCCGACAACTTCTCACGGCCACAGCGATTGTATAGCTACTATCAACCCTCACTACGTTAGTCCTAGTCTCATTTAAATGACGTGTGACTAACGACAAGCAGAGGCCGGTGTTTATGGCATCGAAACGCTGCAGAACATCACAGCCATCGCCGGCGACGACTCCAACGCACAAAACCAGCAAGTATACAACTACACGGGCTTAGTCAAGAACCCAGTGGACGCAAAAGGACTGCCCGTTATCAAGAAACAGCGATTCTCCGTCATTGCACCGCAGTTTACTCTCGACCCAAAGTTGATCAACACCTACTATCCGCCCGCTGGCCACCAAGATGAGGGTCGCGTTCTGCCTCATATCGTCTTCAACAACCCACATGTCCCGTGGTTTCGTGAAGCTGGGCTCAGCCCATGGATGAGGACCACTGTCGACCTGGCTTCCGACATCACAGAGCCCGCGCCTGTGCCCGCAAAGGGTCCCAAAGGCCGCAACCTCATGCCGTGGCTGGCGCTGCTTGTCTTTCAGCCAGAGGAACTCCGGGTTACTGCTGACGAAGCCAAGCTCCTCCACCTAGATCAAATGAAGTCCTGGGTTCCAACAAAAACGCCAGTCAACAACGCCTTTGCCATGACCGTAGGCCAGTATCTCAAGGATATCCAGTCAAGGGTGTACTACGAGGCTGGCTACCAGGGAGCCGCTGATGCTGACCTGGATGTCCTCAAGAAGTCGCCCGAAGTCACGTCAGTCATCTTCCCTCTGAAGACACAACTGGAGGCCATCATACACGGCAAAAATAAGGATTTTGCACCACTCAAAGGGCAGAGGCTACTGTCCCACGTCCGACACATCAACACTATAGGTTTCCCGGATGCTGGCGTGGAAGAAGAAGGCTTCTTTTCCGTAGTGATATCCATGATGACTGGCAATCAGAAGGAGATTGCCCCTTCGACGCACATCGTGCACCTCGTTTCGTTGGAGCACCTCGACGCAACGTTCACCAACACAAAATCATCCTACTTTTTAAACTCCAACTCCGACCGCATCGGTTTGGTTTCCTTGTTCGCCTGGACATACACCTGCATTCCCGACGCAATCAACTTTGAGCAGACTATGATCACGCTTGCGGACTCTGCGCAGCCGTTGAGGCCTCCGAAGCAAACATTGAAAGCCCTCCTTGACAAATCTGCCGATAAAACGACCGTAGATGGCGCTGTCAGCGACGCACTGTATCAACGACTGAACTCTGGATACACATTGGCTCGGTGGCGAACACCCACTGGAGAAGAGAGCGTCGCTTTCAACAGAGGGCCGTTGGTTCCCATGCTTCCGCAGGAAGTTCCAGAAGCCACAAACTTGGACAAGCCCGCGCGGCAATGGCCATCGCTGTCAATGACGGGAAAAGACTATGCAGTCTTTGACAAATCAATCGGTATCATGGACGTTACCTACTCCTCGGCGTGGTCTCTTGGAAAGCTCATGGCCATATCGGACTCGGTGTTTAACGCGGCACTCATGCGCTTTAGAAGTACAGTTTGGGCGGACGCCGCCTCAGCCACTCGCATGAGCGCCAACGATGTCCAGTCGAGCACGTCGGTGCTACAGAATGCTCATTCAGTAATCAAAATCGGAAAGGCTATTGCAGGTGCTGATTTCAGCAGGCCCGTATCAAGAATCAACAAGCCGGTGACAAAGACAGTCCTTACATCCATGGACGACCCAGACCTCACGACCACCTTTCGCGATGCCATTGACAAGGCAGTCGACCACTACGCCAGCGCTGGTGGTGCCATGTACAACGGATTCGACGGTGCTGGCGGTAACAGCAGCGACTGGGAAGTTATACTGAACTGGATCCACAACGTCATGTATCTTGCCGCGATCCCAGCCCATGTTCTCTTCCCCGAGCCGAGCCATCTGCAGAGCCACAATGCAGATGACCACCCAAAAGACCAGCCCAGCTTCCACCCCGAGGCGCTACGTTACTTCTACATTGACCATGCCTGGATCGACGCTTTCATTGATGGGGCGCTCAGCTGCGCCAACCACCTTGAACCAAAATTCGACTATACCCGCCTCCGCATCAAGGCTGTGTTCAACCACTACCTTGGCACACCGGTTGGGAAGACGAAAATAACTCCACCGGTTCCTCGTTATGGTTTCATCCTGCGGTCTGCCGTTGTCAAGTCGACTCCAGATCTCAGACTTACCGTCACATGTTGGAAGCAGCAAACTGATAGCCAGGGCAACAAGACATGGATCGAGGACCCCGACCGGGACCCGTTAGTGCAGCATACTAAGATGGACGAGTTCACCATTCTGAGTCTGGTCGACTGTTTGCCTGAGGAAATTTGCGTCATCAAGTTTGCCCAGCCTTCGCATCAGCAGCGATTTGCCATTGAAGGCGCCCTAACGTATGATCTTGAAACGCGCCTCGTCAAGGCCTTCCAGACAAAACTTGTGTTCACGCGGCTCTACACCGACGACAATCAGGCGCCCTCGCTTACCGTACATGACCCAGGAGATTCTGCGCCAATAGATGCGGATGAGGCCCTAATGTGGCGGGAGTTGAAGCCACAATATCAAGTCACCGATCAGACAAGCTTCTATGACCTAGAAACTCGCTGCATTTCTCCCGTAAAGATTGCACAAGCTGCGAATGACAAGTTGGTGGCGTGGGGTAAGGATCCGATCTACAAGAATAACCCACCATATAACGATACAGTGCCCAACTCCTGCGAGCTCGGCCTCGAGCTCAATGATCATTCTTGTGAGTATTCCCAGGAGACAACATTTCATAGCTAATCGTACTAGTTCAACTTGAAATTAAGGGCGTAGCTCCAAAGCCAAGCAACCCTCCTTTCCCCTCCTGGACTCGTAAACTCTGGATTGGAGGGCTCACTCACACACCGTTCATCCCGTCTGTATCAAGAGTCAAAGTTCAAGCCTTGGTAAAGAATGTCAACATAAATACCGGCCCTAAAGTCATCCCCAAAGATGATATAAAAACCGCTCCACACAATCCGTCCACTAAGGTCACTTTGGCCCCCAAGACCCTTTTAAACACTATGAGGGCCGTCCTCACCAAAACCTCTCCCGTCGCGGATGTCAGGTTTCTGGCACCGACGACGCTCGCAGATCCCTTCATCAACTCCTCGAACCCAGCGTTCGAATTGTTGGTGCATCCTGACTACCGTCCAGCTCCCCAACGGCCCAACCCCGATCCCAACGGCCACTTGATCAATTACGTCTACTCCCCTCTCGACTACATCCCCACCAAGACCCAGTCCGTCTTCGATCTAATCTTCGCGATCCGCCGCCGCAGCAACGACAAGACCGACCTCAAACTCCAGTCCCTCACGATCGAAGTCCCCGTCTCCATCACCGGCACCAACCCTGACCAAGACGACTTTCGCGAGCCGCTCCTCGTCGCCGGCGACTACTCAGGCGCTGGCATCCGCATGTGTAGTAACGCGCGCTTCGTCCCCACTGTCGAGAACGGGCCCGCCAGCTCCATCGGCAGCCCCAGCTGGGACAGCCTCGCCGTGCTGATCATCCGCATCGCCCCTGTTTCCAGTCGCGCGGACGGCACTACGATGTTGCTCGCTGATGGCAAGACATCCGAGGTTAGCGTCCGACTCGCCCAGCTGCCGCTCGTGCAGACTATCGACACCTCGTCGACCGCACTGGTGGCGCAGGGCAAGGACGCGAGCGGGACTCCGCAGAACGCGCAGATGCCGCGTGGGCGGTGCTTGATCAGGATGTCGGAGCAGTATGGGGATGATAGGACGGATGAGTGGAGCTGGTGCGTGGCGCTGAAGGTGGATACTGGAGACAAAGATCCAGAGGGGAACGTCATTTAATTTGCTTTTTGGAATGGCGGTGTTAGGGAATGTAGTCTTGATGTATGTCAATGAGATTATTTAACTAGGATAGTTATATAAGTATGAATATATGTGTCAGATACGATGCTTAACTATAGGTAATAATTAAAGATAGCAAAGGATAATTATATGCATTTGCGCCGGCGTAACATTAACTGCCAACATGCCTCACCTATCAACCCGTATCTGGACAGATTCAAGACGGCTGCAGGATTTTGAGCATAAGGAGCGGAAGTGCTTCCCCGCCTAATCACCCAGTGGGTGTAATAAACGACGATACGGGCCGTAAATAGCTTACACTAATCTTTAATAGGGAGACGAAGGAGAAGGCTCCACGGGAGTACAGGCTTATCATACTTTGCAGCCATGGATTTTACATTACTATGAAACTTACTGACTTCTGCGAACGGTAATAAGATCCTTCATACAAGATACCAACCGCATTCAATACATAGAGCATTCAATCCATAAAGCATTCAATCCGTAGAGCATTCAATCCATAGAGCACTCAATACATAGACAGAGACTGACTTCAGACACTCCAGTACGGACTACACCAGAAGGCCCACCTTCCTAACATTCTAGACGTTATAAATGTGCGTCGGTGGCGCATATCCAGTGAGCCTTTCACCTTGACTGGGTCTGAACTTCCCCTCTTTATACCAAACGTGCGCATCTTCGGCCAGCTTTTGCACTTCGCTGAACTCAAACTCCTTCTTCGGTAGGAGGTCATACACGCCTTGCGCATAGTCAGACGAGATATTGTACACCTGAGCAAGGTACTTCTTCTGTGTTTTTGTGAGTGCAAATCTTTTCTTCCTCACGTCAACGAGGAGTCATAATTACCTGTATCTCCGGATACTTGACAAACTTCAGCATGTTCGCCGTATTTGTGCAAGTGTTCTTTTTCTCTTTCTCACTCATCACTCTGGTCCAGAGCTCTTTTGGCTGATCGTACTCATTCTTCTTGCCTTCATGCCAGTAGTGGCTCTTCCGGCTGGCGATGTTGTCGTTGACTTGATATGGTGCCTCTGCTGTATCCGGCCGGAATTTATGGGCGAAGCTGTTGGGTGCATATTGCTTGTTGCCAGCGTGATTCGCGTCAACTCGCATCTGACCGTCGAAATTCAGCGAAGCGTATGATTTGGCCATGAAAGGACAATTAACAGGCACTTGATGCAAGTTAACGCCGATGCGGTGGTATTGCGCATCCCGGTAGAAGAACATGCGGAACTGTAGAAGAGGATCTGGAGAGTCTTCAATGCCTGGGACCATGCTACCAGGGGAGAAGGCAGCTTGCTCGACATCTCGATGAAAGTTCTCCGGGTTCTTGTTGAGGACCAGTCGGCCGAATTCTTGCATGGGGAACTGCTTCCTAGGCCAGACCTTTGTAACATCGAAAGCGTCGAACCCAAGTTTCTCGGGATCAGCATCCTCAGGTTGCATGACCTGCACGTTTGCCGTCCATGTGATCTCCTCGCCTCTTTCGATTGCTTCCCAAAGATCGCGCTTCGAGTAGTCAGGATCCTCACCGCACATTTTAGTGGCCTCGGGTTGGGTAAACTGCCTCTGACCGTGGTTGGCGATAAAGTGGTACTTGATATAGACGAAATTGCCGTCTTTATTAACCCACTTGAAGGTGTGGCAGCCATAACCATGGTTGAATCGCCATCCTTGCGGTGTGCCATGGTCACTGAAGAACATGAGACCTGCGTGGTTGCCTTCCGGAGTGTTGGCCAATAGATCAAAAAGTGCATCATAATCCAGAAGGAAATTGCTGGGATTGCGGGATTGCGAGCGGATAACATCCGGGCCTTGAATGGGGTCTCGACAGAAGAAGACAGGCTGTGTACATCAGCCAAAGATCTAATAGCATAAATGCAGTCCACTCACAAAGTTCAGGCCCACAATATCGTAGTTGCCTTCCATGGTGTAGAACTTTATCGCGAACCCACGGGGGTTACGAGCTTCGTCAGGGAACTCACGTCCAACGGTTACGGTTGAGAAGCGAACAAACACAGGAGTCTTTCCTCCTACGCTTGACAAGAAGTTCGCTTTCTAATGTGTTGCAGCCTATCAGTCAGCGATCTGATCCTTCTGTTGGCGTGAGTCTTCCTCGAGAGGGGCAATACCGTAAGTGCGGTGACATCCTTTGTGCATTCAAAGTACCCGAAAGCGCCAGATCCACATGGGTGTACCATTCCTGAGAAGGGTTCAATTAGCTACTGACGTGGGAGGCTTGGACACGCCATGGCGGTCACATACGCTCAAGGTTCTTTGACCGATTGAAATGTTGTTGCTTCCTGTCACGTTCCACGTTAGAGTACCGGACGGAATTCCTCAGACAACGCCTACTGACTGGAACAAGAACACATCGCTCGCTAGTGGAAGGCCTCCAACTGTTCTACTGTGCTCCCTGTCACATCGTCAGCTCCTTCAATGTCTTCAACAGTCCTCTTTACTCACGGGTCCGGGAATGGAATCCCTTCGTTATTGGTAAAGTACGGCCCATCATCCTCTCGCTTACCGCCTTGCACCGCCCCAGATACTTTCCCGATGATGTCCGCAGGTCCTTCGTTGGAGCTCTGCATGTGGCTGATGCGAGGTGCGCGGCGCTCGCCTTGAGCCTCTGCTCCAATAGCCATGGCCGTGGCTTGCAGTGGATGCTGAAGCGGATCGTTCTGATTGGTATTAGCTCCGGTGCTGGAAGGTGCCATTGCTGATTTCAGAGAGCTTGTCGCTTCTCGAAGCTGCGGGAATATTTCTTCAGTGAGTTTGGAAGGGAGGTTGGACGGAATGTCCATGATTCTGGGAAACTGAAGGGACACTTATGGAGTGTCCGGTCAGTACGTTAGAAAGGGCATCGAACCACTGCCGAGTCATGGTCATACTGATGCATTCCTGACGCAGAGGCCTGGAGTTCAGTGGTCATTCGAAGCATCTGGGCGACGCGCACGACGACATCGCGACGTCAGGTGATTTCATGTGATGAGGGATGTGATGACGTCTGACCAATGAGCGTAAGGCGGTTGTTTAGCAATTTGCGGCTTTAACTGGATCGTCATACACCCTGAGGAACAGCTGTACCTGAGAGACGTAAATAATGGTGCGCCATCTTGTTGTACAGCGGCTTGCCGCGATTCTATTGGTGAAGATAATGACGCCCGCCTTCCTCTCCCGCTCTCCCCGCACCTCGCCCCACTCCTGCACGTCAACACCACCTATGTTTAGGGGCCGTGCACCAACCACTCCGCACAAGCTTGCGGCCATGTGTACCATCACGGATGCATGACATTACCAAAGACCACGGGGAGAGTGGTAGATGGACATTTTGCCGTTAATAGCTTCATATGCACAAGACGATATTGAACGGCATCACACAAAGACCGGGATTGGAATATTCCTTACGCCTCTCTAGCTAACGGTGGTTGAAGAATGCAAGGACTGGAGCGCCATTCCGACATGGCTACAAATCTCAGGCCCACAGGAGGTATTCTCCTTCCAGATCCCTAACCTGCTAACCAAAACCATCCCATAGCCGCATTAAGTGGTACGTTCCCGGAGTGGCAGCACACTGAGCGATCACTTAGCTTCCGGTCTCGGTCTTGCGCTTCTTGCGAGCGGGCATTGGCTTGAACTCCTCAGTGTAGACCTTGAAGAACTCAACCCTCCTGAGGATGCTGGCCCATGACGTTGACAAAAGCAGTCGTTGAGTTGTAGTTGGTCTTGCGCTCGGGAACCGGGCTATAGTACTCGAGAAGACACTGCTTTTCAGACTCATCACTGGAGGATTGGGTTTGTAGGACCTTTTTGGCTTTGGCCCTACTTGCAAGTTAGTTTCCACGCCGTGTAGATTCAACTCAATTCTGGTTGCGAGAATGTGTTCCCAGCGGAGCGTTTTGCGCGCGTCGCACCAGTGACATCATCATTGAATAGTTTGGCGCTGCTTATTCTGAAATATCCTCAAACGTCATCTCCATGTCAAGCGCCTTGCTGGCAGCAGTTGCGAGTATTGGGCCCGTCAACACCATTAGCTGGCCACGGTGCTTGTCATCGAACCCATGCTGGCCCTTTCTAGAAAGAACGTGTGCAGCAAGCAGAGCGACATCCTGGACCGGGGTCAGGCTTGGTCCAAACACCAAAGGAAGCTGCAGATCTAAAGGACCTGGACTCACTCCAAGGGCGACGGGAGCAAACTTGTGATCTTGATCGACTTGGGATGGAACGGTGCCATCATTCCTAGCCCGCGGCGAGTAGAGAAGCAAGTTTTCCGCACAGAATCCGGCCCTAAATGATGATTAGCCATGATCCGTAACACGATGAGGTAACTTTTTTTGAAACAAGGCAACTTACCGGATGACGCAAGGAGAATGACCAGTGCTGGTGCTAGAATCACCCTTCGCAGAGAAAACCAACGTCTTGATGTCTACAAACTCCCGCAGACGTGGCTGCTTGTCGCGCTCCGCAAGGCCACAGCCAACCGAGTTGATCAACAAGACGTTCTGAACGTTCGCCTTCTTTGCCGCATTGACGAGCTCTACGCAGATGTCGAACTTCTCTTCGTGAGCCGGCGGAACCAGACGGATGGTGTCAGCGCCAGCCTTACTGAGTGTCTTGACCATTTCACGCATACGGCCTGGCTTGTGCGGTAAAATGGTGGCGCCAACATGGTCAGCTCCTTCGCTGTCGTGGCACAACTTACCTGTACGACTTGATGGATTATCTAGCGCTACGCTTTTTTCGTCAAGCCCACGTTTGCGAACGGAATCTTAATGTGCAGAAGGACAAAAGGATATCGACGATGTTGAGCTTCATGTCACGGACAGCTTCAACCGGAGTCGGTGGCCGATCGCCGGGTCCTCTTGCTGTGGAGAGTATCGCATCGGATTCGATCGAAGCGTAGGTCTCGAATATACCATAATTATGACAGCTCCAAGAAATACGAGCGCGAGGGTGCCGAACCAGTCGTCCCGGTGTCAGGATTGATGTAATTAGACAACGAAGAGGGTTCAGAGGATCGGATCGCAACACGTTGAATGAATAGTAGCATTCGATGGTTGATGAGACGAATCGCTACCCCACCTGGGAGCGATCCCCCCGGAGGATATATCTACAGGTCACCTGACCCCGGTCCAGCCCCGCTGGGCCAAAGGTCGTGACACCTGGAGGGGCTTGCAGGTCTTGCGCCAGTGAATGATGCGACTTACAGTAGGCAGGCCAGCTACTGTAGTCATGGTACCTGCTGCGGCCTAGAGAGGTGTTAGCTGATGCGCAATCGAAATTTGTGTGTGAGCCTAGCGTACGTTAAGCCCTTTTACTAGAATCATGCCCATGGTGTTTGATGTTCCGATGATCCATTTACTTTCGTACGCTGAATGATGAGTGTATGCTTCAAGCTCAAGAACAACCCGCGAGCGAAGTGGCGACGCTGATGAAAAGAACGAACCTGAATAATAGACATGGCATTTCGGCTTTAGTGTACTCTAGTGTCATCAAGGAATAATGGGGCCAAAATGCTCCACCTGACCTGACAACGGATGGTCAATGCAGATCCCAGCATGGGGGTTTAGGGATCCTGGCATTGACAAAGCCGAGGCTTTCAAAAGCATTACTGATCTCGAGACAGTGCGGATCAAAGTCAAATAGTCGGGGACTCTTCCTCGCAAGAGTAGCTTTCCATGGTCTACTGAGCGAACGGATCAGTGCTCAGAGAGGCGAGGATAGCAAGGTACAAACTGTCCACTTGCATTCCATCCGCGACATTCCACAAATCGCCCGTATGGATGGGAGTATCTAGCTATCGAAACACGGCAACTGGACGAACAGGAGGCCAGACCGGTGTATCGGTATAATGAGTCTCTAGATAAAATGACTCTGGGGTCTGTCAACACTGAAGACGGATTAAGTGCTAATGTAAAGCTGTGTAAACTAGACTTCAGCAATACCGATAATGAAGGGGAAGGTACTGCGGATGCTTTGAGAGTCTAAATGGGGGTTTCGAAGAGGTGGCGAGCGAAGCGCATGTCGACTTCCGATATCTATCTAACGGAGTCTCGTTGATGAACTTTACACTAGAAACAGTCTCGTGTGGTGCATTGCTCGCATCACAACACTCCATTCAAATAGGTAAAGGCTATTCAGTGTAACACATGGCTTATCACACTCGTTCAACTCGCTAGTATTACCTTTTCGAACCCTCTGAATTACCCGTTCACATGCCACTCTTCACCCTAGTGCATCCGAAGCATGCTAGTCCTGGGCCTCTAATCTACAGCTTTTTATTATGCGCAAATACATCGCGCCCCGCGTCGTTGTTGTCGCCATAAAATGACTGCTCGCCTAGGATCGGGTAGAGTACCCTTATTAACTTAAGAATCCTACTATCTAGTATATTCTCATCGTAATATCTTCAGCTGTGTTATCATGCCCTCCAATGAAACGAAAGACCAAAACGCGCCCAAAACTAAGCCATCACTAGTATCTGCAGAACGTCGCGATCGTAGCAATGAAGAGCTTTATTGCAACAAATGACTGTCTAAACTACTTCCTGCCCCCAAAACGAGCGCCTCAAAACCAAAAATAAGAATCACAGTAGCATCAACCTCAAGCTCCAGAGTAAACAAAGTGATGGCGAAAGGTAGGAAGAGTTTAGTCCATCATGACAGAGCGGATAGTGCCGAAGCGATCGCTGAAGTTGGCCTCGACAGCCTGGCAGCCGCCGTTGCCACCCAAGTTCATCGACAGGCCGCCACAGCCAGCCTCGGCGTACGCCCAAGTCTGACTAAGTGGTCCAAGGCCGAAGTAGAAAGATAAGGTGGTGCTATCAATGTTGTAGCACTTGCGGGCGGGGGGTGAGGCGTGGTAGGTTGGGGCGTTGCCCCCGTTGTTATCCTTGCTGGGAGACTGTGAGTAGAGATGGTAGGGGATGGCCGGGGAATTGCTTACCAGTCGGCGTTGGGATACTGGTTAAGTTTGGCGTTTGCACGGGCGATGATCTCGGGGTTGAGGGACTGGGCTGCGGGAGCTGCTGAGACAGACATGGCGAATGCGCTGGCAAGAGCGAGGATGGAGGTGGTGAACTGCATTTTGAAGAGTTGACGGTAGTGTTGGAAGATCTTGTGGAAGTGAAAGTGAAGCGGAAGTGAAGTGGAAGTGAAGTGGAAGAGTTGTTGTGGATTGTAGTGGTTGGATGATGATTTTCGAGAGAGTAGGTTCCCTTCCCTTTTATATGCTTTACAGACACTTTTCGGGACTGTTTCTCTTCCGTTGGATTCCACATTGTTCAAAACAAGGCAGATCTCAGCCCTCGCACGAGGCTCATCGGCGGATTCGAGTCAGCCGTGTGGATCCTCATGATCCATTGCATACCAAAGGATTGATAGCTTGAGATCCTTTACTAATTTTAGAGAAGGATATGCGCAAGGCTTAGATGTGACAAGCATACAGAGAAGCACACTTCAAAATCCCTACTATGGGGCCAATGTTTCGTCATAGCCACGAAGAAGGAGTAAGCCGGTAGGAGCACGGACTGATATTCTATAGACTATCATAATTCGGGGCCACTTCTAGCTTATTTTTGGTTGCCTAAAAATATTTGTCGTACGGGATATGCTGAAGACGACCAATCAGACAAAGCTCACTATGGTACTAATGATTTTCGTTAGCAGTGTATTCCGACACATCAACGCCCGTAGAATGCTTTGAGACAGTTGTTGTTACGACTTAATTCAAGAATCTTGTTTGCGTGTGACGAGCCATAGTCGATTGGTCTTTTCCAATAGTTCACTAAACTTCCTGCCTGTACGCAAACATTGAAGTGGCGAGTCCACCTATGATGCCGCAGCCAGTACGCCTGAATTCAAGTGTTTTTCCGTAAACCATAGACTTCAATATGCGCCCACTAAACTGCATCACTGATTATCATCAGACGGGAACAAACTTGTACGACGGAAACAGTTGCTCAATGTCTATCTACGCAAAATAAAAAGAAATCTAATGCACGGTGATTACAAACAGATAGAGACTAGCCCTAAGCAGACCGTGGCTTATCGGTTTGGTTAGGAACCCTTGGCGGCGTTCTCTTCAATGTCCTTCATGATGTTTGCGGCTTCTCTCGCATCCACTTTGGTCCTCCTTTCAAGGGTCTCAACCGTGCTGACCCATGCAAACCTCTCTCTCCAGTAACCAAATCTTTCCTTCGACCAGCCTTTCGGACCTTTCCAATTCGTCTTATCCCAGTCGTATTCGCGGGACATTTTCCCCGCCATTTCGTAAATTCCTTTACCATCGATCTTGATCCAGACAGCAGCGCCTGGGATCCAGAAGTTCAGTGACTTAATGTCGCGCTGCTCGAGCTGATACTCGTACTCAGCCCTTTGGTTCTCTAGTTCCAGATCCACGTTTTCGAGGAGGTCCGAATTGTCCTTGTTGTCCCATGGCGTCTTCTCAAGAGCGGTCCGAAAGATCCAGTCAGAGTCCCATCGCCTATCGACTTTGGGGTCTCGTTTGAGGGATAACTTCGCGCAGAAGGAGTTCATGTTTATCCACGCCTGTAGTTTGGCATTGCGGTCTGGATCTGATTCTCTGGCGTATTTAACTACAATCCAAGTTAGTCACCATATCGTTACGACGGTCGAGGGAACAACTTGCAGTCGGAGCCAAATTCTATCCATTCTGAGTTGAAGTACCCAAGGACTACGCCGGCTTCTTCTTCACCAGGCATATTGTGCATCTCGTAGACCAACTCCACCAGCTTGTCGTTGTATTCGGTAAGCTCTCTGACTGCGATGTTCAGAGCGTGCATTATGCGTGCCGCTTTTGCTACATCAGGTCCACTGCCATTTGGAGCATTTTTGTACGCTACGACAAGAGGGTCGGCGGCTTTCTTTGCGATTTCGGAAATCGGGACACTTGGATCGGAAAAGAGAGTTTCCAACGCAGCGAGCTGCTCCGCAAAAGGTGGGTATCTTTGCTCAGTTTGAGACTTGATAAAGCTTTCATAGGAGGCGTTCGACATGATGAATGTGTGATACAAGCTTTGGATGTTTAGATTTTGGAAACAGTTCAGGTTGAGACTGCAAAAGGACTGTGTGAGGGAGCGGTCAGAGTCTGATGATTCCAGGGAATAATAGCGAAAACAGGGTAGTAAGAAGTGATAAGCCGCCTCCGGGGCTGTGAGGAACAGGAGTGGTGAGACACTACGTCATCGGGCGCAGCGGGGGAGGTGGGGGTTGAAGTAAAGGAATAATGGTCCAAAATTATTTTCCAAATTACAGTCTCTCCCGAACTCGCGATTGGTTGAACTCCGTCACAAAACCACGCTAGGCATCCGAGCCGGGCTCCGAGGGACTGGACGCCTCATGCTTTACGCCTTTAGGATTGTGGCTGTGCTTAATTAGAGTGGGCCGCTTACTTAAAACATGATGCCTCCATGTTCATCAATGTTTCATCCTTACCGTACGGTATACCAAGGTAGTCGTACGAGTAGCTATACAAATATAGAAGCCCATGGTGTCTGATAAAGTAGGGCGCGGTTGGCGTCAGCACTTGCGTTTGGTTTTGGCCTACGGGATGCAACGTGAAATGGATCCCACAAGGCGTTTACAAACTTTCAGTAATGATCATAGTTCTGAAGGTAGCAAAATCGGACGACGTAAGGTAGCATCTGATATGAGCCTCAGCCGGTGCCCTTGTAGTTGTGCGCATGAAGTTTAGCTGGTTGCCTAAGCTATCTCGAGAGCATAAATAACGTTCAGTTGCGCTTCAATTGAGAGTTCACCATCTTCCACATTCTTTCAGGCATCTTCAGTCTTTATCAGTGTTGTTACCTCGACTACCTCACTCAGCATCTACCCACATTTGCTTAGTGTCCGCAATGCGTTCTCCCACCTCCCTTCTTGTATGTATGCTCCTGGCAGGAGCCAGCTTTGCCAGCGTTGCATGGGCATACCCTACCGAAGTAGAGACCCAGCTCGTAAAGAGCGTAGCGCCCTCACTTCAAGCACGCGCCAGACTTCCTCTCAAAGTCGGCCACGACCCGGGAAAACCTTCCACATGCCCGGCCTCGAACAACGGGCCACCAGCTGCGTGGAATTACCCTGAGCACACTTACACCATCAATCAGATTAAGAAGGCTTTCCTGGAGGGCGCAAAGTTAGCTGCAGCTGAGAAGACAGTTGGCAACAGTGAGTCTTGCTTGCTAGCCACCGCTCATATCCCCGATCTTACCTATAACGCAGACAATTATCCCCATGACTACGGCAGCAATCCACCAATGCCCTTCGACTGTGGAAAATCATTGATGGAATTTCCTATCCAACTGGATGGACATGCGTACGACGGTGGCGACATTGGAGGTATCCCAGACCGTGTTCTATTTGAGTACAGTGAGGGCAAGGAGTTTCTTGTGAAATACTGTGGAGTTATGCGCCATGGCCCTCCAGGCGGTCCGGCTTTCCTCCCATGCCCAGAGACGTGAAAGCGTCTAGAAGCAACCCACGTTTGACAATTCAGAGGGTAATTACTTTTGAAAACTTGTGGAGAGGATATTGGAAAGAAAGCTGTTCGTATCGTTTATTACTCTCGTTGCAATATAAAGTTCGTTTTCGCTTACCTTTGGAATTCCAATCTTGTATAGCTCTTTGCGCAGTAATGCAGGCCAGATCGCGGACCCGGCCGTGAAAATGGCGGGCGGGTACCATGAACGCAAGAGACCGAACTCTATCTTCGGCCTTAAACGCTGATGGTTGTAGGCGAGAGAGGGCGTCGCTGCTTCAGGACATGCCATGCGTCACTTCATCCCGGGCTCAGCACTGCACAATGATATCGGAAGATCTTTCTCATCGTTAATTTAGCCTTCCAGTCATTGAATGATGTAATTAACCGTGACAGATCTGTTTTATTTCCACTAATCTTCTCCGCTTTCCATGAAATGGTCCAGTTGTTGATAACCGCTGCTCCACGCTTCATTCTACTTCCTTGACCAGCGCGCAAGCCCATACGCGATAGCCACAACAGCTGCAACTCCAAGATATTTGCGTCCAATACGCCATAGCCTCAGTACTACGATGAAGTAGTGCAAGTTCACAGTCCACGCAGCGTCGTTAACCCTTGGGAACGGCTCGCCTTTGGGCACCTCTTTTCCCAAAAAATCGCAAAGCGGCGCCCATCCCTCTTTCGGGTGGAAGTTCAGTAGCCTTTCTGGGGGTACTTTCGAGCGTATATGTGCGTAGTGCTCCGTATAGGTAAGCCGCAATTTCTCAGTGTTCGACATGTCACCATCTGTCCAATTGTCCACGCTCGACTTCAGAAGGAAGAAGTACGGTCGCCACAAAAGCTGTCACAAAAGGTCAGTGACGACGAGCCTTGGGGTCGCGTATGGGGATCTCACAGGGTCGATGACGCTCATGAACGGAAGTATACGCATCTTCACGATCGTGAAGATTGACTTCTCCACCGACTTCTGCCAAGAGTCGATGTCTCGAGTGGTCAATATGACCTTCGCTTCCGGGAAATACTCGATGAGCTCGTCGACAAAGTGGAGACAGGGTATATCTTCAATTGCCTGAGAGCGATTCAAGTTAACGAAAGACTTTGCTAGAGTTGCCATACGAACCGTGTAGTTCTGGAGGACTTTATCAAGTTCAGCACCACCCCACAGCTTGCCCTGACCAAGTAGCTTCGCCCTTGTAGCTTCTTCGAAGAGGTGTAAGTGCTTCTCCTGCCATCGGGTGACACATTCTTCCATGTGATATACACTATATCCGAGCTTCTCGAGTGCTTTCTTCAACGCTTCTATCGTAAGCTTCGACCTTGACATCAAAGACTCGGTAACTTACACATTGTTCCTATTATGGGTCAGACAGAAAAATATCAACAATGGAAAGGTAACGCACCAGTTCTACTAAAGCCTAGCGCTAATACACCCATTGGCTTTTGCCGGTTGGCCGGAGGAAGGGTATCAATGAGTCTCGATTGCGGAGTCATAGTGAATACTTTGCTCAATTCAATGGGAGGCGGGTTGACAGGAGTAAATTTTGATCCCCTTCTCACCAGTTATTTGAATTCTGTGGTAAAGGAATAGAGCGCAGAGGGTGGTTCAGGGAATGAGCGGCGTGGGAATCCAAGATGCTTAGCTGTGCCACTCGGATTTACAAAACTCCGAATCATGTGCAAGTCGAGCTCATCGCCAAGTGATAGAATTGCATACCAACGTTGTGAGTGACAGGGTTCAACTGCGGTCCAATAAAATCAGATCAGTGCCGCATCAGATCAGTGCCGCATATTAAATTGAAATGACGGTACTCGTTCTATACCATCCTCGCTCCGGTGTGTGCGCAACTTCATCGCCTACGCCGTCGTGTCGCTAACGCGGCCAATAATTATAGGACGTGAGGCCACATTCCAACACAATCCTGTCAAAGGATTCCGTGCTGTTGCGGCGAACCCACAATGTGGTTCCACCCTTGAGACTCTTTTCGTGAGAAAGGAGTCAATAAACGCAGCCATACTAACCGCAGTCACAGCTATGGCACATTTATGCAACAAGGTTTTTTCGGTTCACAAAATACGAGAAGGCCGACAAGTTCGACCATGCCAAGCAAGTGCAGGTCGAACGAAACGTTCAAGCGTTGTAAATAATGTGAATTGGCGGTCTTATTCAACAATTGCAAAAGTACCGTCGCCTCTAGGTATTCAGCCCGGTTTTCGCTCGTCTTCTTTCAAATCAGAACTTTCACCCAGTCCGGAGGATTCCTGATCATCGCAAAGTCTTTCCCCTCCCCCTCGAGACGCTTATACCCAAGATGCTCGTAAATAACCCTAGCATCAGGCATGGCTTCTAAGTACATGGGAAGCACAGGATCCTCCTTATCAGCCAACTCAATAGCATCACGCAAGAGCAATGAAGCAACGCCACGGCCTTGATGTTCAGGCACTACCCATAGAGGCGCTAGATGCCAATGCCCAACGCCACTTAAATAACCCTCTCTCACCTTATCCCAAAGCAGGAAGCTCTCGTCCTAGTAAGCTTTGAGATCAATCCCGCTCCACAGCTCCTCCTCATACTCCTTGGCAGACATGCCAACAATCAAGCCAAACAAGCCGTGGCCTTCGGCTTGGCTTGAGGCTTGTTTTGGAGTCATGAGGCTTGGCTTGTTAGGCCTAACAAGCTTTTTTTTGATAGCTTGGATTGGAGCTTGATAAACGGCTTGATTGTACTATGTAAGTTAGACCGCCCTATATAGTAATTACTCACTGTCTAAATCCTCGCTGCACATGCTGTATAGCAAGTCCATCTCTGTAGTGCTTATTGCTACCTCCTTAAGCTGGTTGTTGCTGCCTAAACCCGCTTTCTGCCAACGTCGTACGCATTGTATAGCCGCTAATAAATGAGGTCCCATAGAGCGTCGCCAAGGCTTAAGAAGATCGCCAAGCTCACTAAACATGCGCTCACACTCACAGCTTGATGCTGGAATAGAGAGTACGTCAAGTGCAAGCTTGCTAAGGGCAGGGTATTAATCGCGCAACGTTACCTAGTATTTTATAGGGTTGTTTGCATACTCAGTACCTTTCTCAGCGCGTGGCTCGCTTCTCCGCCATCGCTTAAACTTATCTGGCTCGATATCAATGTTACTAGTCGCGTTAGGATTAATAAGGCTCTTAATCGCGTCGTCCATGTCGTTGGGGAGCACCGCGGGGCACTGATGTATAGGCGGTGAGGTGTTGTACTCTACCTAAAGCGCGTGAAACGCGTGGTTGTTCTCCTTAAGCCACCTAGGTTTGTCGCTCTAGGCGACGTCGCAGTATGTTTTGTAGTAGGGATAGAGGATTGTAGCAGTGTAGTAGGCTAGAGAGTAGTCAAGCTTAGCGTAGTAAGCGTTAGCTTTCACCTAGGCTGCGCGTAGATTAGTAGTAAGGTGGTCTTTAGGTACTTTATTATGCGCGTTATAGTTAACAGCCTTATAGGCTTTAACGCGCTGCTCATAGTATATTAGGATATGCTTAAAGACTAGAATAATCTTAGTAATCACGCTAAAATGTCCGCCTTAGCTGCGTCCCTCTAGGCGCTTTATTGCCGCTTTTAGTGGCCTTAGAGCGTCTATATACTTAGTAATAACCGCCTAGTCATGTGCTAAGAGCCCGTTAGATTACATCCACGGCTGCGCCTCTAGCAGCTTATTACCCTAAGTTGTAGCGTAGGTGTCCTCATCACGGATACGTTTTATGTGATAATTAGCGTACGCAGTAATAGCAGGCTGCAGCTTAACAGCGCGCTTAAAGCAAGAGTAATAGGAGTTCCAGCGCGTAATGATAGGCTTAACAGGCTTAAGTATCTTATAGTCTTCGGCTATCGCGCTAGCAGGTAGGTCGCGGTGTGAGAGACGCTGAAAGTTAGTAAAAAGCGCATACTATTATAGCGTTTTAATGTAGTTAATAACGTCTAATAGGACGCCTAGCGGGCCGTCACGCCTCCACTTAGTTATAAAATTGCTCTCTTTAGCAAGCTTGCTAGCGTCATTATTAAAAGCATTAGCTTCTTTGCCCTAAAGCAGAGTCTAGCTAACAAGGTTAAGAGTATAAGGGCTACAGTGGAGGTGGTGATAAGGCGCGTTAAAACCTATCTCTTACGCTAACTCATAGATAGTAGCGTTATTATTACTTGCGTTATTAAGTATGAAGTAACTAACGTTGAGTAGGTTAATGCTAAACTGCTACATTATTTAGCTAATAACCTCTACCATCCTCTCACTACTATGAGCGCCTGCTAGCAGCGGCAGCGCTATAGGTAAATCCTGAAGCTCGCCACGCTTACTAACGAAGTGGGCAACGACACCTAGAAACCCACGCTTGCCGCCCTTTGTCATCCAGCTATCAAAGCTAAGGTAGATCTTACTTAGCGCCTAAGATAGCTCTAAGACTACCTAAGGCTTTAGGTAGTCATAGAGTTACAAAATAAAGCCTAAAACGCTCATGCGAGAGGACTATAACGCAGCCTCAGCCTCTAGGTTAGCAGCCGCAATTAGCTGTTGAAATGCTGGTAACTTAAACTCTCTTAATGGGTGATTATTCTTAACAAGCTAACTAACGGCAGCAAGCCTGAAGTGCTGAGTATTGAAGCTACTAAGCTTATTAGCGATATCTTAAGAGACGCTGATCTTATCGCCTATAAGGACCTAGCGTAGGTAGCTTATCTCACGCTTCTCTACTTCTTTTCCTAGTGGTAGATAGCCATGACCGCGCTTTTTCTAGCTTAGGTGGCGGGCTATTGTTGACGTTAACAGCGTTATCTCATATATGCCTACGCCTCCAGCGTCTATAATCTTGTGCTGATGGTAGTATCGACAGATAAAGAAGAGCTGATTCGGCTCCTTAAGCAGCGTAACGTGGTACCTATAAAGGTATACCTAGCTCCTCTTTGCACGCTATGTCACTAATGGCTTCATATATTTTAGTATACGCTTAAAATTAAGCCCGTTAAAGTTATCCTCTAGGTACGCGTCTAGGCTCTTGTCACCGTCCTCGTTAACACCCTTAGCGGGCTCTCTAACGTCTATTGTAGCTATTGTTGCAGCGTCGCTGCCCTCGGTGGGCGGGACGATGCTATCCTCATTCTGCGACTCGCGGAATCGCGACTTAAAGGTAGCTCGCGGCGATAGGCGCTGCGACAGCGTCAATTGCGTATTATCCAGCTTAATCGGCTGGGTAGACGTGCCTTGGGCGGCTATTTTGGCGCGTTTGTGCGGCTTAGGGATTGCAGCGCTATTGCGCGCGCGTTTTGACTGCTTCAGCGGCATACTAAATAAGCTTAGTGTAGCTGAAGAGACAGAGTGATAGCTAAAAACGCGTGCCGCTGGAGGTGGCTGGCCGCTTACTAGTACTAGTAAGTAACTTAGCTATTGATAAGCTGACTACCGTACTAGTACAACACCAGAAAAGTGTCGCGAGATCGTCTGTACAGCAGCCTTAAAAACGTCACTAAACTTGGCCTAAAACCACTCTGCTGCCTACTTTTTATCAAGCCTAACAAGCCAAACAATCAAGCCTTCCCTCCTTAGCTTGGCTTGTTAGCAAATTACTACACGTTAGCTTGGATTGATAGAACCAAGCCAAGCTCAAGCCAAACAATCAAGCGCTTGTTAGCGGCTTGGTTGTTGGCAGGTGTGCTCCTTGGACCATCCCATTTTCTCCCTCCAGCCCAGCGCATCGCTCGCGTCCTTGCGCCAGAGGTTCAAGATTTCGTTTTTGGTGCGCCCAGGTAGCAGCCAGCCCGCATGGCCGATTACGCGGTTTGGCGCCAAAGCATCATATTCCGGGGATGAAGGAGATAGAGTTGCTTTCATCCAACGAGTGTGGGGTTCCTCGAGCCAGGGGATCATGCGTTGGGCAAGACGGGCGACACGCACATCTTCTTCGGCACGGAGATGCGTGGGCTCAACCTTGTCGAACCATGATGCTGAGAATGAGGCGTAGTAGCCTTCAGCCTGTGTTGGTCAACATTGTTGTTCGAGTGGTTAAGGAGGGAAAGTAAAATTTATCATCCTTACAAGTGACTGCAGGTCAGCCTTGGTAACGACCGAGATGATGACCTCGCCAGGCGCAAAGCGACGCCGTGGCCCGCCGTGCATATCAGGCATGAGTCCAAGCACTGATAGACGGTGATTTGTATCAGTGGGTGGGAAACAGGGTAGAGAAAACCGCGAGTGAGAACACCAAAAGGCAGGCAGCGGAATAGCAAGAGTGATCCAAGGAGAAAAGGGGTGCCACCAAAATAGCTCGGCTATTAAAGCGAGTAACAGGTGAGGGTGGGAGCTGATATTGGAAGTGGAGGCACCCCGAGCTCAACACACGTACGGCGGTCGTGCTACGCCGCAGTGCGGGGTCATACCCAAGTAACTGGATAGCCTTGGATGATCTGCAAGCCCGATGAATACTCCATCGGGACCAGGGCGTCCTCATTTTCGGCCGGTAAATACCAGGCCCGGAGGTCTCCGCGCCATCCTCGCTTCCCTGTGTCAGTTTTCAACGATCGTGCTATTCTAAGCGGAATTTTTTAGCTTCAGCTGCTGTACCTCCATGAAACATAAAATCTCTTCCGGGGTTATTATGCCTCTCAGTTTTCCGCGAACCATCAACATCGGTCATCAGCGACTATATCAGCTATGTACTATTTCAAAGCGCATACACTTGGGTGTTGATCAAAGAATAAATATGAGTAGTCTACGGCTTTCTTGGGGCCTCTTCACTATAGCTGTACCTTCTAAGATCCCAATCTCACAAGGTCTGAGTTGTCGAGGGTTTGCCTCTCAATTCCATCCACGCACTGCTTCAGCATGGCCTTCGCGCACTGTTCGACCTTCACCGTGGGTACTAACCATCCGATAGCTGTAATTCCCGCGTTCTTGAACGCCCCCATGACTCCTGGAAGTCCACTAATGAGCCCTGGCTTCACAATGCACGCGTTCCAGCCGAACGCTTTGTGCTCCACATCAAAGTCGAGGACAGTATTCTCCATTCCCGCCTTGTAATGCGAATATTAGCAATATTTTTGGGGCCCACGACCGGAAACACTTACTCGCATAAGTTGATAATCTCCAAGAATGAGCGATTTTTCCGTCATGTCCCGAGATAAACCATTTGCGCTAACGTACACAAAGCGAAACTCGCCTGTTCTTCCCGCAGCACTTCGCGCTTCGGCGATAGCCTCCATCCCTGCGATGCAGTAGCCCTTAGTGACGCGAACCACCTCGTCCCAAGGATACTGTCTGGAGCGCAACGGTGTTAGAGCAAGGGCCCATATGCACGCATCCGCATCGCCCAGTTCCCTCCTCACGTTATCGGGATAGTCCATAAAGTCCTGCAGCACAACGCTCTGGACCTTTTCCACGTTTATCTGTTTCGAGTCGCTTTGTATCGCTTCTTTTTCTGCTCTGCTGATGCCGGCCGCGATTGATGCGACGTCGATTGGTCGGCGCGTCAGTGCAATTACCGACGTCACTCGTGGATTGAGGAGTGCTTGACGGATGACCTCGCGGCCTACAAGCCCCGTGGAGCCGGAGAGGATAATCTTCATATTGAGGATGGATAGGATTTTGCGCCTTTGTGGGTCGAGTGGTGGTTGCAGCAGGTGTTGCCTCGCCGTGATATGGCAGAGGGGCACAGGTGATTCGAATTGGGGCCGATAAGTTTTGGCCCCGAGCTAGAAATCCTTCCCTTCTGACGCTGACTAATAGCTCAACGCTGGCATTCATGTACATACAGTTCCTGTATCGTGTATACGCTAGATCGTCTGCTTGCACAAATTCCTTTAGTTTGACAGGTTGCTCCATGAAGACCGTGGAAATGCCTGGCTTAACTTGCACACACACACAATTACCATTCGCGATCGAATACTCGAATTCACAGGCCAATTTCATATCTCACAGACTCACAAGCACTGATATTTCGTCTTGCCGTTAATGCTGCTGGTAGCTTCACATCTGATTTGGGAAAATATGTACTGATTATTTTCCTCCCAGTCGCACACTACGAATGCGGCTTCGATAGAGCAGAGCAAGATTCCGGCCGTTCTGAACATCCACAGCAGCTCATAACCCGTGTCTTATATTTCAGCAATCAAAACTACATCTGTGAGTATTAGCTAAATAGAGAGTGTTGGAAACATTTCATTGCGTGGGGGATGAACAGTTATCTAAAGGGGCGCAGTGCGGCGCGAAGAGAACCGTGAAACCTTGCTTCTCTTCCATAACTTTCGCGATCGCAAATTCTTGGCTGCACAATGGTTCATAGCCAGAACAAAGGTCTCTCCAGCCGCTACTAATGTGTGATTTAACATTGTTTACGCTGCACAACACACTGTGGCGACATCAGCGCGATACATTTTAACACCCATCTATTATATGCAAAAATCGGTGATACCGTGTCCGTGCGCGTAACGCCCGGATTCGCGTAACGCCCGCCTTTTACTAGGAAAATTAAAGAAAATAAGTAACTTTAAAGCTATATAACTTTTTAATTACTTTTTCTTTTTAAAAGCTTCCTTAACTAAAGTTATAGAGAAAAACTATCTTTATAACTTTAAAATTTTAGTTTTTTAATAATAATTAGTTTAAAGAAAAAAGTATAAAAGTACTAAAACTTAAGTCTTTAAA
>ML977025.1:274060-289207 GCA_010015675.1 Byssothecium circinans | reverse complement strand
GACAATAAGCTCTATCCCCATATGTTTGAAAAGCTTTAAGTTTTCTGACGATTATACAAGGTAGTTAGGTTGTTATTGTAGGATCTTATGGCAATTTCGCTCTCGCTAGCGATTTTGGTGAGGAAAAAAAATTACCGAGGGCGCCAAGGAATATCACCGATTTTTGCATATCGGTGGTTTCGTAAATTCCCGCTCACCATGTGACCTGGGCGCTTGTTAGGTAATCGCTTCCTGCGCGTCATTTGACCCCACCTATTTTTCTGTACAATCGGATGCCGTACATGAATTTATCCCCCAAACGATACCCTGCTATTATCTTGAGGGTTATCGTGATGCCGGCCGAAAGTCGTAAACGTAAGAGTACTCAGGTGTTCGAGGGGGGCAAGAATCCACCCCGGGCGACGCAGGCAGCCAAAAAGTCGCGTACGACGAAGTCACCTCGCAAAAAGACTCCTAAAAAAGCAAAGGCTAGGGCACCTTTGCAAGAGATAGTGAATGAAGCTGATCATGTGACTGCTGCTGAGGCAGCCGAGGCAGAGCAACTTGAGGATGAGGACGTCGAGGAGCAAGAGATGTACCCGGAGGATGGCCCATCGTCAGCCCAGCCAGGTCCTTTTACACAACAATTAGATGAGGAGCTCGCCGAGGTGATTAATGAGACTTACGTGAGGTGTCGCTATAGAGCGTACTGCAACAATAAGACAGTTGATGGCGTAGAGGATAGCAATTACAAGCAACTGCTCAGCAGCCTGACGGCGGGCGAGGTGTGGAGATGGGCCGACAGCGTCGTTGTGGAGATGAGCACCCAGGAGAAAGTCTCCATTAAAAGCCTTACTGTCGTCACATATTTGAGTCGAACTTCGGCAAAGGATCGCATGGCAAACGCTCTCAAACGCGGGGAGAGTTGCCTACGTTTTGCTAACGTAAAAACCGGCGTAAAAGAGTTGCTGCAATTGGCGCCCCCAGGGGCCACTGCGTGTATGGATTTTGACTTGGTTCTGCTGCCAGAGTCACCTCAGGTGCCTGCTTCAAGTCAGTCACGCGTAGGTGGCCCGCAAGGCTCTCAGGTACGACTCACCGCTACTAATCGCCAACTCGCTGAGCTGCCAGACGTCATGGCGATTGACCAGATGGGCAATGGGCCAGCCATCCAAATACGGGACGCGTGGAGGTGCCAGGACACCATGTGCTCGAACTACGCCCATGTGTGCTACTTTCAGCGTACTGAATCGTTGCTGGTGTGATTCTCCGATCATATGCCCGTTGAGGGCAATATAGTCGCCATATGGGCCCGCGAGGTGTCGCTGCAAAGGTGTACAGTTGCAGCGCCGTCAGACAACGTTCGGTTGATGATAGCGAGGTCTCGTGAGCAGGCTGGGCGACGGCGGAGGAGGAGCGACTCTGACGGCGAGCCTACGATGAAAGACATGTTCAAATTGCTAATCGCGTCTGCGGCAAGTCAATTAACACAAAGTCAGCCATCTCGACGATCGCCTGCCCGGCAGCGAGAACCTGATCGCCTACCAGACAACCTGCCAGTTTCGACGTGGGATCCATTGACTTACAGTAACGTGGAGGAGCTCCACTATATGACACTGCTTTTCCTATGGTGGTGGCTCGACGAGGGTCCACACAAAGATCGCAGAGATGTGAGAAAAGTGTTTACTATGGTTAAGGACAATAGAATCGACCTCAACATGCTTATGGATCCCTCGGAGGCTGGCATGCCGTATATCTTGTGGCAAGAGGTGTGGGAGCTGCCGCCGCCTCTGCTACTTAAACTTCGAGCATATGCCGTCCGCTGGCAGCGTGGATTTAAAGGACTGACTCCAGAGCAAAAAGCTCAGTGCCCGGAGAACATGAAGAAGGAGAAAGAGCGTGTAGAGCGAGAAGAGCGAGAGGAGCGAGAGGACGAGGACGAGGACGACGAGGAGAGCTTGTTTGTACAGCAAATGTGAGAAGTTGCTGAAGCTTGAGGCCAGGTCGCTGACGTCAATTTTGCAGTTGCTTGTACTTTACGCTCCGGTTGTATTGTTGATCGCTCCTGGACATAGGGCGCGACGTGAGTACTTTTGTTGAGGGATTTACGTTCTTTATTTTGCTGATTTTGGCCTGTAAAAGTCAATTTTGAGGAAGTTATTGCCCAAATATACGTATATTGAATCAACTTATTGACAGAATTATGTAGAACTGCGATGTAAACAACTTGACGCCAGTAAACACTAAGTCCGCACGGGCCACTATCGTGATACTTGGCAATGTTTATACTTGATAACAACGCGTCAATTGCTCAAGCTCTCTATCTCCTGTACACCTCACGCCTGCCAGCCTGAGTAGCTGAAGTACTTTCTCGCCCGTACGTCGTTGTAGCAAACCTCCTGCACGCCCAACTCCAAAAAATACGAGAAATCCTGAAAGATAGGCGCCCGCTGGAAGTTCTTTTTTATCCATGACTTTAACGCCTTGAAGCTCTGCTCGATTGGATTCATGTCAGGTGAGTACGGCGGCAGGTACTCGAGTACTACTCCAGCGTCCAAACAAAGCTGTTGAATTCTGGCTGATCGATGAATAGAAGCGTTGTCCATCACAATCACCGAGCGTGGCCCCGGGTACGGCGTGCAATACGGCAGCACTTTGCTGGCCACAAACTCCTCCATCAGCTCCGCCGTGATTGCTCCCTGATAGATGAGGTGATCGAAATACCCATTAACGTCCATGGCTGGCAGCAAGCTCCACCTCTCCGACCTCTGCGCTGAGTACGATACTTGAACTGGCGTGTTCACCTCCGACCAGGCATACTTACGATCGCCCGTACGCTCGTTGCAAGCGCTCTCGTCAAGTACTATCACCTGCTCCGCCTTATACGCCAGCTGGCAGCGAGCTCGAAACGCTCGACGGAGGACTGCGTTACGCTCAACTGCCACTTTGGTTGCCGCTTTTCGACTCCACCTCATGCTGGCGAGGGTCTCCCAGATGGTTGTTTGTGAGGCTTTTACGTTGTAATCGTCATATAAGAAAGCCTGCATTTCATCCAGGTAGGTATTTGGCCGGCCCTGCAGCAACTCTTTGAGCTTCTCGCGATGGTACTGCAGTAGCAACGGCGGCCGCCCCCGCCGTACGCAGGCTGGCGGGTAAGGCTGTCCCCAGTACTCCAGGCTGAGTCGAATCCTCCTAACCGTCGAGTAGGCTACTTTGGTGTCTCTCCAGATTTTTGTGACGCTGACGTCGTCCTCAAGACGATCAATCACGGCCTGCAACACCGTCGGCGGCAACCTAGCTTTGTTCGGCGACCCCATGAAGTACTCACAGATTCTTCAAATGCATCAAAAGGTTGATATTTGGCTGGTAAATCCGTGTTTCAAATGACGTACGAGAATCGATTACTAACATGTGGGGCAGGTCACATGGTGAGCGGGAATTTACGAAACGACAATATAATAGATGAGAAATACGCACTCCCCTTGAATTAATCTTCCATTCCGGCAAAAATGCCTACCACAATTGTATCGAGGGGATTTGAGGCATCCCAATCCCGTAGAACGCATAATCTTCCAAGTATTCAACGTATTTCTGTTCCAGCTCTTGAGGAGCTGCTTAATAAACCTCACGTTCGGAATAATAGCCCAGAAGCGGGACGCATAGTATCATGTTTTGCCATCCTCAGTGCAACGATAGCGTATGAGGACTACCAATCCCACGAGCTCGCGCTAGCAGCTGTCACCGAGCAGTGGGAGGCATTGGTACATGAGACTGATCTCAATAACGACAATCGGACTTATATGAAGAATCACAATCTATCAGTAACTGTCTGTAGACTCTACAAGGGTGTACATATCGAGCGACGCCGAGGTCTTCGCGGAGAAGCCCTGTCGCTTCGAGCTGCCGCGTTGGTTACTCTTACAGGGCTCAAATTTCTCGAAATTAAGGACGATCAAGATCCGAGGTTCCGCAATCTTACGCCGGGCCGTGATCAGCTGTTTCCTATCGCAGCTCCTGCGCCGCGACAAAGAAAACAACGCCTTGACATCGAAACCATAAGCGAGTCTATTCATGGTCGTCCTGGCAATCGCGAATGCGGTATCTGCTTTGAAAAGCCCACTCGGATCAAGATTTTGAAGAGTTGCGGACATTACTTTTGCGTCATATGTTTAGATGAATGGGTCAATGGGGGTGGTGAAGGCGCAACAGAAAGCTGCCCGGTTTGTAAGACAAAATTACGAGGGTAACAGCTAAAGTATCGACCATCAGGTTAGCGTCCACTCCATATCACTTATTACTCGCATGATCGTAGGAGAAGTAAGAGGAGAAATATGTTAGTGTGTCAACTTCCAAAAATATAGGACGCCAGAGATAGAGCGCCTAGACAATACAATTTGTTAATCACTTCAAGCCAAAAAGCCATGCAACATACCGATGTTTGACGATTCTCTCTTGATTTTCTGCTATTCAAAGATACAGTCGACGGTATCTATTACCGAGTTCTTTCGGCACTGCATTAGCTTGATCACGTGGAACACGGTTGTGCACTCACGATGAGAGCAAACGCTCGCTCGGCGTTTCGGCGTACCGGAACAGAGCGCCCATCATATAAATTTTGCGCACGTACACTCCTTGCCGTATACTCTATAATCCTGCGCAACAACCTCAACATCACCCAAATTGAATTGCCTTGACGTGCGTCATGGCCGAAATTCAACCGTTCCCCGTCCTCCGAGAGAATATTGTCAAGTACTCTGGTATTATTACACCTGATTCGCTAGGAGCCATACTAGGCCTCTACACCCGCGTCTTCCTGAACCAAGTTCGCTCTGAAGGGTCCGCGCGAAATGGGGTATTACACACGCATGATCTAGCAAATCGCCTGGAGCAAGTCAATCATCTTCTAGCATCTGCCCTGAGAAGTGCTGGGGTTGAGAGCTGTGATAAGCCAATGCCTTCTTTGGAGGAGGTTATGGCCGATCTAGAAACGTTGCCAAAGCCTCCGCGTCATCTAACGCTGGCCACACGCTATTTGCAAGGCATAGAACTTTTCTACAGCGACACTCTCCTTCTCGAGAGCCTACTTGGTTCAGATGATGTGAGCATGCCTGTACAGCTGTGGCTCAACATCCAACCTCGCTTCAAAACGCCCATAAACGATAATTCAGAGGCCGTTAGTCTACACGATACCGAGACCCGACACAAAGATCTCTCCCATAAGATTTCGCTTTCCCTAACACCATCCTCAGATCGAGTGAGGAATATTAAGGACATGTTTGTGGCTCTCGCACAATGGGCCCAGGCTTTATTGACGGTTTCAAAACTGAGTTCTGATGAGTACGATGAAGGGATGAAGGTTGCCGCAAAATGGCTCGAAATGCGGATCACGGACCCTTTTAGCGGCCTTTGTGTAGATGTACGGAAGCAGCTCCTGCATATCGTTTTGCAACATGCACACCAGTCCATTCTTAAAGACATCCATGATGTCCGTAGCAACCACCCCCATAATGAATGGACATGGTGGACTCACAAACATATGGTGGCACATTTCCGGATGGTAATGTACGGGAAGGACAGTGCTATCAGCGAGGCTTTAGAAGCGCTAGACTGGTCTGCGTACATGGGAGATCAAGTTCCGGAGAATGTACATTACGAGGCTAGGTATGAACCTCCAGGGGTCCACAACCCTCTCCATGACATTGAACGCCGAGGGCGGCTTCCATGGGACGACGAGGAGGAAGAGGAACCTGAAGAGGAGTGGCAAGTCTTTGAGCCTATTGCAATTGAAGACGTGCATTGGGAGCCCAATGAGCCTCCGCTATCCGTCACCGAATGCTTTGAAGTAATCGGGTCGGCTATCGTAGAGGCAGATGAAGTATGCACAATTTGCTATGATGGGTTTCGGGAGAAGGATCCGGAATACGCAGCATCAACTTTGGTGCGTAATCCGATGATGGTCCGATGCGGGCACGTCTTCCACTCGGGATGCCTTCAGGAGCACATAAATGGTATCATGACTTATAGCATCCAGTGTCCACAGTGTCGGCACATCATCTGTCGTCCACGAGCAAAGCGATTCATTGTTTCCGAGTCAGGCAATAGCAATGAGCAGACTTGTCAACAATCAAGCGGCTTGCAAGCGCTTGATTGATAGCTTGATAACTATCAATCCCATCAAGTCAAGCTCGCCTATACTAATTTTTTAGCAATCCAAGCTGAGGAGGGTCAGCTTGATTGTTTAGCTTGATGGGCTTGATTGAGGTAGCGCGTGAGGCTGCTCGTTTTGCAGCAGGAGCGATCTTACGATAGGTTTTTGGTGTTATAGTCGTCGCAGTACTAGTACGTAATCAGCCTAACTTCTGCAACACTATACTCCCTCTACCAGCCACCTAAACAACTCACTATCGCGTCATTTTTTTTTACTCCTATCACCCTTATCGTATTGCCACCGCTATGCCTCCTACAAAACGCGTCTCTAATAACCTTACTCGCCCAAAGAAACGCGTCAAATCCTCCACCGCCCGCGGCACTATCAGCCAGCCTATAGCCGTCGATAGTTAGCTATCGCCATCGCCGTCGCGTCTATCGCCTTGCAAAGGTTTTGTAGAGGCGTCCTAGGCTTTAACTTTTAAGTCACAACTACGCAAGTCGCGGCCTAAAGACGCTATCAGACTGGTCATCAATCAATCAATCAATCTAACGCCTTCCAAGTTGATTGATTGAGTTCCTGGCAGAGCTCCGATTGAGTTGAGATTGATTGAGCTCCGCTGCGCGGAGCTCAAATTGAGTTGAGTTGATTGACGAGATGGGAACTCGAAGTTGAGTTGATTGAGATTGATTGAGAGTTGATTGGTTACTTAGCCTTGAGGCCTATCCTTCTCCAAGATCGGATGGATTGCAACGCGCTGAGTAACTCAGGCTTCATATTGAGCCGTCGTACGCCAAGTAGATCTCCGAGCTCGCTGAAGATCCTCTCACAGTCGGCCGAGGCAGCTGGAATAGAGTAGATATCAAGGGCCAGTTGAGAGAGAACGGGGTATCGAGAGCGCGTAACCAGCCAGTAGTTGATCGGGTGGGTTGCGAGAGGATCATCCTCCACTAAAGGCGCCTCGCGCTTCCACATATCATACTCATCGTCGATCGTACTGGCTACCTGCTTTTGGCCTACCTTGATAGAGTTCCGGAGGAAGTCATCTCGCCCTGACGCTTTGCCAACGCGCTGGCGCTTATATGGCCGCGCAGCTCCCTTAGGAGATAATTGCCCACTTGCCTTTGCGGCCATCTTATCCTTATGTGATCTCCACAGTTGTGAGAAGGACTAGTGACCTTGCTCTAACCAGCCTTTAAAAGGATAAGGGCCCTCAACAGTCTCGTTATAGTTGTCTAGTACATCCCATAGGTCTTTGAGCATATGTTTATACGTAGGATGGAGGATCGTCACCGCGAAGTAGATAGGAGAGTCTCCAAGCTTGTTGTAATACTTAGAGAGCTTTACGTGGGCGTTATTAACGTTAGTCTTAAGATGATCCTCTGGCGCGTCAGGATCTTTATAATCAATACCCTACAGTCTCTCTTTTTAAGCTTTAAGTTAAGCTAATAGCTATTCAAAGGTGATGAGAACCTCCTAAATAGCACTATGGCTACTAGAAGCACCTCTACCCTGTAGTAACATAGTGGCCTCCTTAAACGGCTTAAGCAGCTACTTATACTCAGTTATCGTTGCCCAGTCCTTTGTCTGCAGTCCTCCTTCTTGGATGAACTTGCGTGGCTGCTCACGCGGCTCTTTCCGGCGAGTGGCTGTAGCTACTTGGTATTCCTCTATCTTTAGGTGGATATAGGCGTTGAGGGGCGTGTAGAGCTCACAGGCGCGATCAAAGCAATCATAATAAGAGTTCCAGCGAGTCTTAACGGGCTTAATAAGCTCCCTTGGCTTGAACGGCTGGTTACAGTTCTTTGCGTCCTCTTCTTGAAGTCTTATAAACAGCTCTTAGTTCTATAGCAATGATGTAGCAGAAGAAATCGCGTTAAAGAGTACCATAATAGGACTAAACTGTTGCCACTTAGCCATGAAGCCCTCTTCTTCCTGCTTAAGCGTTAACGTAGCAAAGTACTATATAGTGAGGTAGCCCTACGTTAATATTAAGCTCCTTATTCTTAAAAGAGTCCTTATCCTTGCCCCATATAATCACCTGCGCGGCAAGGTTGAGAATGTGGCATGTACAGCGTAACCAGCGATAAGGCGCGTAAAAGCTAAGATCTTCTGCTAGGAACTCTACAGCGACGTCATTATTCGTAGCGTTATCTAAAACGAAGTAGCTAACACATTCTCTATCTATCTCAAAGGCCTTGAGCGTGTTAGATACCAGAGAGCCGATATTTGCGCCAGAGTGTTGCCCATGTAGCACGGGCAGGCTAAGCAGGTAGTCCACTGGCTTAGCAGCCTCATCAAGATGGTGTACGCAGATTCCTGTAATTGCTTTCTTATTACCCGTTAACGTCCAGTTGTCAAAGGAGAGGTGGATAAGGGTAGTCGCTTTGTGGAGATACTCCACGACGGCTAGTATCAACGCCTTATACTTGGCAATAATATCATCGCGGAGGGACACATAGCTCTTCTATAAGTAGGATTTGGCTAGTGGGTTGGCGGCCTGTACTAGCGCGCGGAAGGAGGGTTTCTCAATCGCTCAGAGCGACTAGTTGTCGTCAGCGATCCAATAAGTAACTGCTTAAAGAAACTTGGTGCGGTTGAAGCTTCCTGCCAGCTCGTTGGCCACCTCTTGAGATACCTCCGTCCCCTTCATCTGCATGGCAGCGAGTATTGACGTTTGATCAGCCGGGGCCTTTGTGATCTTGCCTGATTTATCGTAGCCGTGGCCAGGCTTGAATTGTGCTAGATGGCTCACTGCAGAGCTGGTAGAGAGACTAACGTTATACTCTCCACTAAATCTCTTATGGGTGTGGTAGTACCTGCAAAGCTAGTACTTCTTCTGCTGCTCTTGATGCTAGACTGGCTAGCCGTACAGGTATATCCAGCTTAGTTTAGACCCGCGTGAGTGTTCGTAGGGCCGCTTCTGCAGATAAGGTACTCTATTCCAATCCAGGCCGTCGTATACGTCGTCGTCAATATTAGAATCTTCGCGGGGTAGGGGATTAGGGTCATCAAAGACTTTGGACGCGTCGATTTTGGGGCGCCTAGAGGCGGCTTTTAGAGGCGGGCGCTTACTATTTGCGCGTGCGGCTGCTTTCTCGAAGGCCTTGTGAAGATTCTCGTTCATAATCTGTACAGGTAGGCGCGTGGGTAGGTAGGTAGGTAGTTTTAGTAAGGTAGTTGCGGTGGCCATTAAAAGAAGTCGTAGTGTTAAGCCTTACCTAAGGCTACGCGCAAGGTACTTACTAAGCAGGTTATCAATAGGCGTATATCCTAGGTGCAACGGCCCCTCACAATTTACTCTACGAAACAAAATTTTACTATATACTTAGAGCTTAACTTGAACTCAATCAACTTAATCAATCCGGGATCTCCAAGTTGAGTTGTGGTTGAGTTCCACCTATCTCGAGTTGAGTTGTGGTTGATTGGCCATGTCAATCAATCAATCAATCTGATTGAGTTCAGGTTGATTGATGACCAGTCTGGACGCTATCGTCGCGCCTACCAAGGGCAGCGAGAGGGTAACAGCAGCCTCGTCGGTAGCAACCCTAGATAATAAGACCTTGTAAGAGGCGCTGGACGCGAGCCTTATGGATAACTTTAAGGGAATTAATTAAGGGCGTTTACGCAAGTATATGAAGCCGCTCTTATTATAAAAGTCTCGTAAGAGCTAGATCTATTACTATAGCTACCGCGTTGCGCTGCTAAAGGACCTAAGTAAGCTATACTTCGTGTGCTGTCACTGCTACGAGCATAAGTACACAGATACTGGCGTTAGGATATATGAGATGACGCTCTTAACGTCGTTAGCGCAGCGACACTTAGAGCTGCCCAAGCGCGGCCATGGCTATAGCAAGTCAGCCGTCGCTGCAAAACCTACCTAGCTACAACGCCTGCTCAAAGACGGCAACAACAGCGTGTCGCAGAAGGTGGCTAACGAGCTCGCTAGCTTTAATACCTAGCGCTTCTAGCTAGCAGACTTGGGAACAATCAATTCAATCGGCTCTGTAGAAACCACCGCTAACCCAATTAAGTAGGGGTTAAACCTATACAGGGAATTCTCTAGCCCGAATAGGTAATCAATCAATTCAATTTCACTGCGCTAGCCCCACTTAATTGATTGTTCCCAAGTCTACTAGCTAGCAGCTATTAGCTAGCTTATTAAGAACAATTACCCTCTCTCTAAGTTTAAAACACTAGCTTTTTAACGCCTCCTTAAAGCTTCTAACCTACTAGCAGAACGAGCGCTTTGGACGTCTCATGTAAGCGTCTCCTAGTACGTTGCGCGCTTATATAAGCACCTAAAGCCGCGCGTTATCTTGTAACTATTACAGGCGCTTAGTAAAGTACACCTTAGCTTTAATGGATAGATGATAAAGGGCGGCAAGCATAGCTTTCTAGGCGTTGTTACGCACTTTATTGACAGCAGAGGCGACCTACAGGACTTGCCTATAGCGCTGCCCTAGCTAACAGGCGCTCACAGTGGTGAGAGGATGGCTAAGGTTATTATAAAAATACTATAGGACTTTAAGATTACGTCGTAGTTAATTAGTTACTTCATGCTTAATAATGCTACTAATAATGATAGTACTATTACAATATTAGCTTAAGAGTATAGTTATAATGTTACCTACTAGCGCCTCCGCTGTAGACCTTACACGCTTAACCTTATCAGCCAGACGCTCCTCTAGGGCAAGGGCAGCGCCGCCTTGTTTAACAATAACGTATAAGAGCTTACTAACGAGCATGACTTTATAGAGAAGTGGAGGCGCGTAGGCCTACTTAGCGTACTACTTAGTATCATGAACTACATTAAAACGCTGCAATAGCATAAGCTCTTTAAGGACTTCTAGCGCCTCGCCTACACTAAGCTACCATCTAGCGCGTTAGCTGACGATCGCAAGATCCTTAAGCCTGTTAAACCCATTATTACATGGTAGAACTTATACTACTTATGCTTTAAGCGTGCTGTAAAGCTATAGTTTATAGTTAACGCCTACGCTACTCACCACATATAGTGGGTGTAAAGGGAGGACACGTTTACGTAAAGTCATAGTAATAAGCTGCTAGTTACGCAGCCGTAGATGTGATTAGACAGCCTTACAGGTGCTAATTAGGCAGTAATTACAGAGTATATAGATATATTAAAACCACTTAAGACTGCTACAAAGCGCCTTAAAGGGTGCGGTAAAAGCGGCAGCTTTAGGGCTATTACTAAGATAATTCTAATATTTAAATACCTCCTTACCTACTATGAGCAGCGCGTTAACGCGTATGAGGCGGTTAACTATAACGAGCACGATAAGTCACCTAAGGATCGCATTACAATTAACTTGCGCGCAGCTTAGTAGAAGGCTAATAACTACTACTCTAAACTAGATGACTCGCCCGCGTACTATGCTACTATAATACTCCATCTAATGTACAAGTACTACTTCGATAAGGCGTGGGCTAAGAAGCCTGACTAGCTCAAGGCCAGTAACGCTAGCTTTCAGGCGCTCTGGGCGCAGTACAACACCTCACCGCGCGCGGTAAGGCCGTCAGCAGTAATCCCAAGTGATATAGACGACGCGATCGATAGTATACTCAACCCTAGTACTGCTAGCAGCCTTACCGCTAACGAGGACGAGTTTAAAAGGTGGAAGCGCAGCGAGCCAGCAGCCAAGAGAGGTACAGAACACGCAGATAACCCTATTAAATACTGGGTGAGCATGCGCGATTGCTACCCTAGCCTTAGTAAACTTGCGCTTGACGTACTCTCTATCCCAGCGTCAAGCTGTGAGTGTGAGCGCCTGTTCAGTGAGCTGGGCGACCTCTTAGAGCCGCGACGACGACGTCTAGGACCTCAACTTCTAGCGGCAATACAGTGCGTACGATGGTGGCAAAGAGCTGGCCTCGGAGGCGACGACGAGGTAGTGGAGGAGGAGGCAGCAGACGATGACAATATAGAGCTTTTGTGCGGGCTGGCGACTTGGGACGACGAAACTCAACACTAAGGCTAGCGCTAGTACAGGCTATCAAGCCTATCAATCAAGCCTCAATCAAGCTCACGATCTCAGCTTGTTAGCCCCAACAATCCAAGCTGACGCCCTCAAAAAACGAGCAATCCAAGCTAGCGCCTCAGCTTGGATTGGCTTGATTGTTGACAACTATGGCAATGAGGATGTCCAGCAAGATGTCATCGATGAGGAGGACGTGGGAGAAGATGACATGGATATGGATTCGATAGATCTTGGCTATCCGCTCTAGAGCGGTGTCTTCCTGAGAGTTTGGGATCTTGGTGGAGTCATATGGGAGTGGAGATGTTGGATGATCAGTCGAGGTGCAGAGGTGTAGGATACGGAGAGGTAACATCCTAAGTAAACCTAAACTCCCATGATGTAAAATATAGTATCACGCGCTTGGAATCACCTCTGAATGCATCTCACTACTGTTCACCTGCGTGCTTCTCCAGTCGAATTGCGCACGACGATGAGTCAATTGATCCAAACTACGATTTTTTCGCAAATTATCTTGTCTAAAGCACGGGATTCACCAGTGACATAATCAACGCACTGTACAGAGCTGCTGTATCGCGTGACTTGCGCCTTTCGTAGCGTTTGAGCGGCGAGGCCGTTCCTAATCGGGCTTAGCGGCTACCTAGCGGGTGAGTGAATGCGATGCGTTCTCTCCACGTGACACTTCCCCGAAAAACCCTACAGCACTAGTGCGCAATACGTGCAGTTCCAAATGCGCGCCCTCGAAACCACAGCCAGATCGCCCATCAGCATGGTACCTTTTAATCCTCTCCCCGACTTTGACAAGCGCCTCCAAGGTCAACTCGGCCGCAGTGAGGAATCAGCACATATTACAGGGATACGCCAGCCGCTTCATTTCCTTCAACACACTCTTTGTACATACGGCCGGCAGGATCACAAACGCGTCGGATCGATCTTGAAGCTCTACCTCGACGCTTTCCATCGTTTGGTTGTTGACACAATAGGTGATACTGAGCGTGAGGTTCCAGTGGTCGATATCAACGCTATATTATCACAAACAAGCCATTATCTACGTGGAATTATTGCCGGGACCAATATTCCCTTCCGCCATCAGCCTATGCCTTCCGTAGAACAGATTCAGGAAGATATGGATCACTGCATCTGTTTTGTTATCAAGGAAGTTGACAATGGTGTCTGGCAAGACTGGCATTTCCACTACCAGAATTTTGACGCTGTGGCTGTTGCTAAGGGAAATTGGCTCATTATAGAGTCATTTCTGGACCTGAATGATTGTACGATATATGTGATGAAATTCTTCGGAGCGCAACCCACCGGCTTATACCACGCTTATGGCCCCTTTCAAGCAAACGATTTCCACAACTCAGGTAAACCAGATCTTTTTCCCGGATTTACTGAAGCCATCCATTCCTCGAGGACAAGAATTCTGCAATACCCATTCTCAAATTTTTGGCAAGCCTTTCGTACGGAGTAGTAGTCATTTCGGATAACTACTTCAAATGGGACAATGGAAGCAATAGGAGGCTTCGGGCGAAGAAAGTAATAAACGACCTTGCTTCGTTAAGTTCAGCCTTTGTTCGAAACTCTGTACACATGTCTTTAAGTCGACGATTGCACGCTGTTCAAAGACAAAGTTTGCCCGAGAAGCTCTTGCGATTAACCTCTAAATAATAAGGCGCATTCACGTAAAGATTGCTCACGCGTTCGTGTTGAATTCCTATTTTATGCTGCAAGCAATACCATTACAAATGATAGCTTGTCTGCTTTCTTTGTTTTCCGTTCAATGTTTCCAGAAATAGTTATCCCCTCCAGAAGCGTACCGTATTTGCAGTCGCCTCGATAAACGAGATCTCGTGCGGCGCGTGTGATGACCTATGACCTAACCTGGTGGGTCACGGTGTGAGCCGGTTCACGGCTTGGGCCACCCCACCAAGTTTCAGCTGATCTCACCCTCAACTTGCAACCCTCATAACTCCACCAATATGGCTCCTATTGACGAAGCAATTGAAGAAATTAAATCGCATAGATTAGGCGGTAAATTCTCGTACCAAAAAGTTGCAGAAAGATATGGTGTTTCTCGTGAAACGCTGCGGAGGCTATATCAAGAGATTTTGGTGCCAAGAGAACAGTATAAATTAGAACAACAAAAGATTACTTAACAACAAGAGAAAGAGCTTGTTAGCTATATAGAACAGCTAACAGCTCGTCGTTTACAACCTATAAGAGAGATAGTTCAAAACTTTGTCTCTGCAATTGCAAAATAACTAATAAGTAAGAGCTAGGTTTCATAATTTCTTAACAGCAACTAGACGGCTATTACACCTTACTAGGTATCTATAATGGATAAAGTACGCTACTATGCTAATTTAGAAGATAAATACCATTAATTCTTTTAACTTATAACTAAGAAGATAGAGGAATACAACATTAAGTAGTGTAATACGTATAATATAGATAAGAAAGGCTTCTTACTTAGGGTACTTAGGAGAAGTAAAAGGATCTTTAGCAAGGCTATATAGGATAGTAGGGAAGTAAGGACAGCACTTTAAGATAGTAATAGAGAGTAGATAACGTTGTTAGCCTATATATGTGCTAATAGATTAGCTTTGCCACTAGCTATCCTATTTACAGCTGCCAATAAGGCTATCTAGTTAGCCTGGGTTAAAGATATTAAGGCTATATAATACTAGGTCTTTATTAGCTTATCTCTAAATAGATAGACTAATAATGATATTAGCCTTACCTAGCTTAAATAGGTATTTAATTGATACATTAAAGCTAAAGCAAAGAGATTCTAGAGGTTATTAATCCTAGACAGCTACGGTTCCTATATTATAATAAATTTTATTAACTTCTATTACTAGAATTAGATTCTCCTCCTAGTATTTCCTCTTTACTTAACTTATACACTATAACGTAAAGCACCACCGAACCGCCCACACCACCGAACTGCTCAAAAGCTTGGCATTGGAAAATCAAAATAGGATATCTTAATAACAAAGCTAAACCTTAATATTTTCTTTT
>ML977025.1:259772-273251 GCA_010015675.1 Byssothecium circinans | reverse complement strand
GGTTGAATATTTGATTTTCCTTGCCAAGCTTTTGAGCGGTTCGGTGGTGTGGGCGGTTCGGTGGTGCTTTACGTTAACTACTAGATATAGTAATGTTTAAGCCTCTTTTAATAGCCTATTTAAAAGCCCTTACATAATACCTCCACAACGCTTAGGGCCTAGTCTTAGTAAAGAAAGGAAACTTTTTTTTTCTATTCTAGCAAGCCTAGGCTAAGTCCTTTTAAGAATAAACTATTCTAAAGTTATTTAAAGTAACTAGCTTATAGCTACTTAACCTAGAAGCTATCTTTAAACGATTCTAGTACTTAACACTAGAACAAGATTCACGTGAGAGCTTAACCTTAGTACTTAGTGGTAAGGATTAGTAGAAGATATAGACCTTTATTAAGTCTATAGTAAAAGAATAGAGTAGTAAAAAGACTTAGAAGTTTTAACAGTCACTCTACTATATCTTTGTCTAGAATAACCTACTCTACACAGAAATATAAGGCTTAAAGCAAGCCCTTTTACTTACATAGAAATATAAGAAGAAAAGTAAGCCTCTTAACTTATAACAACGTTAAGAGTACTATGGTAGAGCAGTCCTTTAGTTACTTAAAAAGATATGGGAGGCTTAAGCACGTAAGAGAGTTAGAGAACAAGAAGAAGAGGAACAACAACTTAAGAAAGCTCATGTCAAGGCAGAGAAGGCTTAATAGAAGGTCCTTAAGCTTTAATAACAAAAAGAAAGATAAAGGTTAAAAGTTAAGAAGAGAGAGGAAAGAGAGAGGATTAAGGCTGAGCAGAAGGCTACCTAGGAGCGTAAGAAATAAGAGAAATAGAACACCTAGAAGTCTATACAAACTTCCTAAAAAGGAAAGAGGAAGGCTTTAAATCCTCCTACAAAGAAATAGAAGAAATAGAGACGTACTAGTAGTTCTGTGGAGGGTGTAGAAATAGGGGAGGGCACACGGGCCATATCACTACTACCTACTACCACTACCCGAAGTGGCCGCAACATCAAGCTCCCAAAGAAATTTAAATAGTACATTTTTTTCGTAGGCGTTTCTATAGTATTTCAATGAATTATTAGAACTATTAAGGCGTTGTGGATGGCTCAGTAATTCAGTGTTGTTGAGGGCAAGATATTGATGGGGTGGCCCAAGCCGTGAACCGGCTCACACCGTGACCCACCCGGTTAGCGCATGTTTGGGTATATTACAGCACGCCATCATTCCATTTAATATCACTTCATCATTAGAATCCCTACAGATCTATGATTTCAATTCTTATATTTATAGTTTCTGTCAGTTTATTCAAGCCAGTGAATGCACATTGCAAGCATTAAACGGCTCACTCCTAGTCTTGTCATTAACCATTCCCAGGCCTCTTTTTCCACCCTCAGCTATATATCAGAGCCCATCTACGTTTTTCCTATCGCTCGGCTTTACTATGCCGCTCGGCAACAACTCGTGGGCCGCGTTGAGAGTATATACCACTTTCGTCAAAATCATGAGGTCGTGGGGCCGGGGAATGCAGCGTTGGTGCTTGGATTGGCGGTGACGTTCCCTGTGCCTTTTGGTCAAGATCACGTTCACATATACAACAGCTCTAAGGCTAGTTCCATTGTGCTGATACAACTAGATACGGTCGTGAGTGATGAAGTAAAGAAGAATAGGACGTCATATCAAATGCGGAGGCCAAAGACACAAACCAAATAAAAGTGTCCTAATAGGTCTCCCTATCTGTAATTGATGGGACTCGGATTAAATGTAGATGTGCAAGCGGTTTGAACCGGGCGATTACGGCATAGACGGGAAGATTGGGATGGAAGAGCGCAGAAGTTTGCCGTTTGCTCCGTTGCTATGTTTGGCCTCCTTCCTTTGACGCAACAACACCAGAACGCAGGCACAGCGGCGACCCCGCTTTTGTAGTGCCGATAGTGAGCAAACAAAGCAATCCTGCATAAAAGCGTCGCGCCTCGCCTTTATCTGCTCTCTACCACACACTCAACACCCGCAGACCAACACTGTCAACCACAACGAGTCTGCCCCCCAGTGCCCACGGCTTTCACACAAAGTCCATCCGTCAACACCCACGAGCGTTCCAAAGCCGCCTGCGCAATCCCAACGTCATCTACGTGCAACTTCTTCCGCTCCAGCCAGCCGCACTCCACAGCTCCACGCCATCTCCTCATCAAATCCGCCCTCGAAACACTCATCCACAAAAACACCAAAATGGCAGCTGCTCCCAGCACCACTGCCATGGTCGCTGCTATCCTCGCAGTTATCGACTGGAACCTCGCCCACTCCCTCACATGGGACGACAATATCGAAGCCAAGGCTGCAAAGCTCGACGTTGGCCTTACCATGAAGAGGATTGTGTGGCGCATCAAGCACGTCAACAAGGGCCACACTTGGGAGGGAAAGAAGACATCAGCAACTGCTGCAGCGTTGAATCTCGACGTCCACAACGCCGGCTCCCAGAATCTGACGCTCACTTCTGCCCAGCGAGCTGCTATCCAGAAAGCTCGTAAACGCCTCGACGATGCGAATGGATTCACCGAGGTGTTGGATGTCAAGCCGACGGTTCCGGGCGGTATTAGGACGACCCTGAACGCCAATAAGCGGAAGGCGAACGACGAGGACGATGAAGAGCAAGCCGGAGAAGGAGAACGTCCTGCCAAGAGCTCGAAGGTCCCCAAGGCTGCCACTGGCACCCGTGCAACACGGGTTGCGGGCGCCGGCCAACAACAGACGGGAGAAAACCCAAAGCAAATCCACTTCGCCGCTGCCAATGAGTCGCAGTCTCCTGGTAGTAGCAGCACCGAGACCGAGGCCACGAGCACCCTCCAGCTCCTTGAGACCTTCTATACAGGCACACGCCCTCGCCTCACTTCGCGGAATACGCGCGAGACTGAGCTGCAAGCTCAGGTTAAGGGGCTGAAGCGACAGCTTGAAGAAGCTCGCACCCGGATCACTGAGCTAGAAGGCCAGCAGAATGCGGAGCGCGCATCCTCTCCTGCTTCTACCCCTCCGTCGCCTCGCGCCCCAACGCAGTAGCAGCCGGCCCTTGCCCATGCAGATGACACGCTCGCTCGCGTTTCCTGATCGGCATTGGCGACAGTTGTGATATTCCCATGATCGAAAGGCTCAGCACTAGACATAGATGTTTTAATTAATCCACGATTCCCATACTTCCAACTCTTGATCCTGATGGATGTGATGAATATCGATTCTCACCGTGTTAAGCAATCGTATGTATCCATCTCTAACAAGCACAAAACTAGGGCCCAAGAAGCCGAGGGTAATACTGCCGGGCTTTTGGGTTCTGCTCAACCTTCTGTTGTGGGTCATCGTTTGTCAAGCGCTTGAAGCAGTTCTGAAATGCTCCTGGCACATCTCCAACGGTCGGACGACATTTTTAATGATCTCAGTCCGCCAATTCTTGCTGGCGTCACCTGCACCTGTAAAACACCACCTGACAGCAGTAGCATAGTCGTCTCCACCCTCGTCGCTCACGCTACGTGACCATTGTATGGCAGCCATCAAATCAAAGGCTTGTTTACTCTCCGCGTCACCGGCGGGATAGTTCCGGCGAACGGGATGATCTTCAAGCCGCTTGCCGAAGCAAAGCTCGAGAAGCAGTATCCCGAGTGAAAAGAAGTTACATTCTTTAGCTTCATTAATGACAGACGTATCTTGCTCGCAAAAGCCCTGTCGAATGAATGGTTCGGAAAAGGCTATATCGTGATGGCCATCGGCAGAGAAAAACATGACGTCTTCTTTAGTGAGACCCATGCGCAGCCATGGAGTGAACTGGAGCTGGGCAACTGACGATGCTAGAAGAAGTGCGATGAAGTATCGCTGACGCCGCGAAAGGGAGCCTTCAAAATCGCGAGAGAGGATGAAGCCCAGAGTCAAGGTAGAGTCCTGGCTAGGCTCCTTTCTCTTTCTGAATGGGTGTAGATGATACTCTTCATCGTCGTGGCCGATAACCCCCATGCATGTGCTACAGTCTAGATCGCAGAGAAGTTGGCACAGTTCAACCGTTGGGTCGGCGATCGCCTCCACTTCTATTCTCGGGGCAACAGACATGGTAGTCGAAAAAGCGACTTTCTTCATCTTTGGTGGTGATGGCAGTGCATTGCCATTACCTTTAGAGAGGTGCGGCTTAGGTGGTGGTAGTTTAGCGGCGGGTGAATGTGAGTTGTGTACCGCGCAGCCTTTCATGCGTCCGCACCGGAGCTCCTGCCACGTCCACGGTGTATCTTTTCGGCTTGGAATCACAAACATCAAAATGATCTCAAAGCACATCTCGGGCAGCGTTCGGTGCTCCAAACGGAGGTTCGCGAAGTGGTACTGCTGGCACGAGCAGCTCAGCGACTTCTGAAGCGCCATGAAGAGCAGTTCAGATTTCCTGTAGGCCTTTTTGAACGCAGTCTCCAGTATTGACATTTGCTTGCTGGTGCTTGGCGGCGTGTCCTGTAGCGCAGTGATTTGGTCGCTTGTGCTGAGTAGCTTCTCCAGTCGCTCATTACACTTTTTAAGCTGACCAAAGAGGTCCTCTCGAACAGCTTCGCGCACGCTAAACTTGATCTTGAACATAGAATAGTCAAAGGTGGTTTTGGCGATGAGTGACTTGGACCGATGTGGCGAGGGCTGGCGTTGCTTTTTCGTGTCAGGGAGGGCGAGCTTCTCTTGCACCGTGGACTTGTCAAAACACAGCTCTTTCTTCAACTCTTCAGCCGCCTCATTCATCTCGGTGATGATGTCCATGTAGACAGTGAATGACTCCCGGAGTCGAGCTTCCAATCGCTCTTGCAGTTTGGCGTCTTTCCATGCTGGACCGCCCGCATCGGCGACCAAGAGTGCCACATCTCCTGGCTCAGCAACAATGGGGAGCAGCAGTGCCTTTAAATTCCGCCTGTAGAGGATCTCGTGATAATTGACGTCGCTGCGGCATTTGGTAAATTCTTTGCGCACTTTCCAGAAGTAGCCGCCGACTTTGGCGACATTATGCCAGTGCTCGATGCCCGAGATGATGATTGGAAACGCGCCAAGCAGGACACCGGCCACCTCGATGCCGCTCATCGCTCATGTGGTATTGTTGGGAGGTGAGGTGGGTGCGAGTGTAGCGGCCACCAGGCTGAGTGAGGTGGCATCGGACATTGTGCGGGATGGAATGTCACATGCGAGTTCTTCCCCACCTTCTCCGCCCCCACAGCACTCAACATCCCTCAAATCTTGCCTCCCACAACGCATCGCGATGCCTCCACCTCCATCAGGTAAAGCAATTTGAATGCACAATCCAGCCCGTCATCTCTTTGGCGTCATGCCGACGGACGTCGAGAGTCGACCACCCAGTCATACGAGGCAAGGCTGAACAGTCACCCGGCCGTCTGATCTTCGCCACCACCTAGCATGGCCTCCCCAATATCGGAGCAGTGTCGTTCATGCCTTACGACTCTAAAATGTATTGCGTCTGCACTGTCAGGCTCGCAAAGTAGCCGCATATCTGCCGATCAAGTCACCGAAGAACTCGATCGGCTCAGTTTATGGATTGGAAACATTGGCGGCCTTCATCGGCCTGAGTCTCCTTTATCACTCGAGTCACGGCTACAAGAAGCCGAAGATGTCTTCTCTCACATTTGTGAGCTACTGGCCAACCTGAACGACGTGGCGAGCGAACTCTTGCAGATTGCTTCTGGAAAGCGTCCAGGAGAAGTAGCCCCTGCCTCACCAATCGCAGGCGGCGACGAGGACCAAGAAGCCGATGAAATCAGCGAAGAAGATGAGCTCCTTCAAGAAGTTGGCGCATGCATCGCACGCCTGTTCCGTGTCTCCAGTCTTATCCGGCAGGCGGCACCGAGGGATCTATTTGCCAAAGCTCTCACCAAGAACCGCTTCAGCTTCAACGATCAATTTGATATCGGTCATGTAGGCGAAAAATTTCCAAAGCTCTCATCTGATGGAACGTACTGGCTTCGGAAACGATTGGGAAGCGCAATCACCCAGCGACGCCACTACCTCAAGTATATTCACGATCATCGTGACAAATTAGAAGGCGCGTCAACTCTGCATGAGCCTCCTATGGCTCCGGAAATCCAGCCTTCTTCCATCCAGCAATTGCGAACCACGCTCCCCCAAGGCGATTCAACCAGCCGCCCTTCAACTTATATCACCAAGGCCACAACGTTAGCGCCTGGTCGAATCACCCCCCAAATTCTGACTACTGAAGGAGACCCAGATTCAGATAATGATGCACAATCCTACACTACCATTTCCCGCTCCGTGGATGGTGACATGGAATCCTCTACTTCGTCTCGGATTCCGAAGCTTGAGGATCTCCAACTTCGAAACCGGCCAGAGTTTGAATGCCCCTTCTGCCACCGGATGAAAAAGTTCAAATCGGAGCGACTTTGGCGAAAGCATGTGTTCAACGACCTTCGATCCTACCTCTGCACGTTCCCCAATTGCAGTACGGCAGGGAAAATGTTCGGGAATATCAACGATTGGTGGCAACATGAGATGCAGAACCATCGCATCAGTTATTTCTGTCGCCTTTGCACCAGCACAAGTTTCTTCGAGGAAAGTAAATTCTTGGCTCATGCTCGTCGTCAGCATGCTGAGCTTCTAGAAGATGGAGATGAGCACGCGCTGCTCAAAATCAGCCAGAAACCTCTGGATCAGATACCTGCAGAAGACTGTCCTTGCTGTTCTGAATGGGTCGATCGACTGCGAGCCCGAGAACTTCCAAGCTACGACAGTAGGGGAAATACTCCCGATATCGCGGTACCTCCCACTCTCTTCAAGCGCCACCTTGCTTCCCATCTGGAGCAACTTGCGCTCTTCGCGATACCCATCGAATCACCAGGCGGCAATGATGACATGGCCTCAGATGTCGCCATCGAAGAAGCCTCTTCGCGATCCAATCTTTCGATTGCCACGTTTAGAAGTGCCGAACGGACATCACAGGGAGACGACAACTACCATGGGTCTGATGACGACTTAGAGGCTGGAGCTGAGCCCGATCTCGGACATGTCGAAACAACTTCTACGCTATTGACTGAACGAGATCTGTATCTGACCAGGAAGACCTTGAAGAATTGGTGGCGGCTCACAACCTTCTCACGGAAGCCTCCATTGTCTGATGGATCGGAGTTTAATGATGTGATTGAGCTTCACCAGCATTTACTCAAAGCGTATATGAAAGGAGGCGGAAACCAGGCAGAGGATAGCGTGGGCTACGAAAGAAGAGAATGGTGGTTGGCGATGAAACTTGCGAAAAAGTGGAGGCGTACCACTCAGGAGAACCATGAACGGCGGAAGAAGATCACGTTTGCATATCCTTTCATTTATCGCAGTTTACTCACCGAAACTGAGGTCGCATTCTGCGCCCGCCTGGAGGAGAGGTTCGATGTCGAGATATCTTGTTCTGAAACAGCTGACCGTAAAACGGACAAATTGGACCTGACAATCAGCGGCGGGTCGGGAGGAGTTGACCTTGCGTGCCAAGAGATCCATGCATTAAACATGCAATACATCGCTATGCGTAATGCTACGACGGGTTCCAGGCCTGCTAGTCCAATTTCCAATCATAGCGATGACGATCCATCACTGGTTCGAAGTATCCCTATCTCAACTGGAGGCAGGCTCCTCATCCACAGCAAAGGTTTTGCCAAAGAAGATTTCTGCGGTTTTCAAAGAATTCCCCTTCATGCGGCATGGATAACTTTGAAGGTCTCTCAGGACTTCTGGCTCATCTTCGTACACCCTGAGAGTTACCCTACTTACCTTGTGTTTGAAACCGCACATCATCAGCGAGCCCTGATAGAATCTTCCCGAGAAGGTCGACTCACCATCCAAGGAGCGGAGGATGTTGTACATTTTGCGGCTCAATATGTTCGAGAAGAGGAACGTGTTTCCCCGCAAGTTCCTTCCACGAAGAAGACGGTCCTACATGTATCTGGCGAGGAATATGCATTTCTTCGTAAATCGGTTGCGTTTGCTCAAATCCTGGCTTCTTTCGATATTGTCTGCATTTACTACCCTCACTCAGCGCCTCTCACATTGCCGCGGAAGGTGGTTTTCTTAGGACCTCACTTCGAAAATACTGTGAAGGCCGCAAACGATGCAGAGGAGCTTCTCAACTCAAGCGGACTAGAGAGTAGAAACGGTTTGATGCTCCGGTTCCAAACAGGCCTTTACCATGCTATCAAATATCAGAACCTCATCACTCCATTGGCAACACGGCGCGCAGTGGACTGCTCGTTCATGAGCGAAAGTTCGCCAACTTCGCACATGATGGTGCAGTTTTATGGACCAAACCGGGACGTCCAGAATGCTAGGTACGAAGCGATGACTATAGTCGATTTGCAGTGCAAACAAACGGTTCGAGAAGAATGGCCTGAAATGATCAGTGAGCTTGATCACGACTATGACGCAAATCTCTTATTGCCTTTCTTTCAGTCACCCCTCGGTCCATTTAAGCCATTCAAAGCTGAAGCAATCAAGGACCAAGACGTGCCACAGCCAGATGGTTTGCGTTTCGGTTGCGACGATCAAGTAGATCTCATGGGTCGTGTTGGCGAAGTGGATTTCTATGTTGGCATAGTCCTCGATTTGGAGATGGGAAAAGTCAACTCTGGCAAAGTTCCTGGGAGGTTAGTCAAGTTCATCCGTTGGCTCGACAGCGATGAAGTGGCAGCTCTACAAGCACTATTGAATCCAAACTCCGGTACAACTCCAACATCAGAGGGCAAAAACCGTCATCTTAATCTGGACGAAGATCCTCAAGTTGATGAGAAATCGTTCGACCAGTCTGATGACGATGAATTCTCTATAGTCGAACTCACAGACCCTCGCTCCTCTCGAAACTCATCAGAACTCTTACTCGCACGTGCTCATCGAACGTATCACAGTGGAAAGAAATCACATCTGGATCTGGTACCCGGTCGTAATGTTCAAGTGAGTGAATCATCGCCAAATGGAACCGTGAGGCCAGGGTACTACTATGGATACTACGAAGTATCTTATGGACATGAAGAGGTGAAGGAACAGGGATATCTGCCTAGGGATGCTGTCACAATTCCTTTCCAGGTAATCCATGATTCGTGGTACGATATGGGCTCTTTTCTCTTTTATTGTCCGGGTTGTTTATTAAGCCAAATAAGAAAAGAGGGTAGTTGGTGTCCCGATTGTAACTTGGAAACTTCCGAGAGAGTCACCGCTGACCTGTGGCATCTCGATGACGACATCATCACGGTCATACAAGCACGCAAAGAACCGCAGTATCTATGGTTAGGTGTTTACGACGATCCGTCCGGCTACGTGACATATGTCACGTTCCACCGCGACTGGGTGCGAAGTTTTTCCGATCTAAAGCCTGCCGATCCACGTTACAGACTTTTACCGGAACCGCTTTTCGTCTGCGCACACCAGGAATATATCGCCGAAGACGAAATGGAGTTAGGATTTGACCAAGGCCAAGGCATTACAGTCTCACATTGTTTCGAAGACGGTTCACAGAAACGCTATTTCGGTCACTACGCACAATCTCAGAAGCTGAGGAAGGGCAGTTTCCCAGCTCATGGAGTGACGATTCCTTTCAAAGCTATTGTCGTCCCTCCAAAATCAGATGCTCAGCTAGGATATCCCAAAATACAGGACCGAATTTGGCAATGCGGTGCTTGCGACAATCTAGTGATTGATCATACGAACTCAACCTGCTCTATTTGTGGTCATCAACGAGGCGTTCCTCTGCAAGATGGATTGAGTCTTTTTGAAGGCCAAGTCGTCACAGTCACACAAGCGAGCTCGAAACAAGGCCTGTGGCACGGATACTATCTCCACAAAAGTGGGAACAAAACGCTGGTGTCATTCGGTCGCAATCGGGTTTCGAGGATTCTCGAACATGGAGATGCGGTAGGCACACTGGAAGAAGCTGTGGATGCTCCATCTCCCCAACATGAACATCAAGCTGAAATCGCCGACGTTCGAGAGTCTGATAAAGCTGAATTGTCCATTTCCTAGGACTTGGTCATGAAAACCCCCCCCTTACTCGATCCACCATTCAAGGTCTTTGCAAGTTCACAACACCAGAACCTAGGGATGACTATCTAGATCTGTATCCTGATCAAAATCTTCTTGTAACGAAGCGATGGTTCAACAATGAGCTAAAGATTGCCTTCACTGGATACGAGGCTCACAGGGCCGATATGGTGGAGGGCGATTTCGATCAGAGCGCCGTCGTTTTGTTTGTGGTGGAGGCTATACCGAGGCAAGAATGGTATGATGGGACACAACTAAGTGTCTTCTTAGCTCGAGATCAGATGAAGAAGATTTTAGGCTACGACTCCATGCAAACTATGCTGCACCATCTCGGAGAATTTGTCGTACAGGATGTATACTGTAACTCGTAATCTCGTGACAAAAGATTCTAAGTTAAGGTGGGGTAGAAAATGGACCCTAACGATATAATTAGTCTTGGTGATTCTATAGCACAGTTTAGCCACTGCTGCCAGTGGAATGATAGCCAGAATTTCTGTAGCTCCAAGGTTAGCGCTAATGTTTGAAGACCTGTTTTGGTTGTTCATAGCTCAAAAGCCGACATGTAAGACGTAATATAATTATCGTAGAGAATATGGTAAGAGTGAAGCCCCAGGTCCATTCTCAGAAACATGATCCGTGAACACGGCTTTGGTCGACAAGGGAGGTAGACTGAATACGTTCGACCTCTCACAGCAGACTTTGGGGTCACGTATTGGGGTGATCGCCTTGGAGACCTTCACGATATCATCAAACGTCCGCCACCAACGAATGCCATGGTTTCTTGATTTGAGAGGCATACTTCAGAAAGGAATGCGCTCACAGTGGCTACTATAGGTCTTTCTTTCCATGCTTTTCGGCCTCTTGGCATTCATTAGAAGTCTTCTTCAACTTGTAGTGACGTGGTTAGCCTGGAACATATAGTATCTACTATCTGAAGAAAATATAGGATTGCTCTTTGACATGCGACCTATTACCACGAAGGCTATAATTATGCTAGTTACAAGTTCCAAGATCTCCTTAATGGCACCATATGGTGTTTTATGCCCGGATTCCAACCCGGTAATCGTCCATGTAAGTACCATTTGCGTGGGAACTGTTTTTGCATGGCGTCGTGAAATTAGGGTTGATAACCTCATAACTATGAATTATAATCTATGCAATTCTTCTACATATAGATATAAGAGAATTAAAAGCGTTATGCGTCTGATTACTTTCATGAGCACTGTGAAACCACGTGCCTGCGATCCTCTCGGATTAGAATTTCACGATAGATAGCATCTGTGCGGTCTTGGTGCTCCGGGGAAGTCTCGTCGGGTACCCGATTGCAAGTATGCCTAGACCTTGTTCTTGCATACACATAGCGGTAATCTATCCATAAGCTCTGCTGAGCTAGGCCTCTTTCGTCGTTTTGGGTGTATCATATCTTTTATGCACTTCGAAAACATTTGCGACTCGAGTCCTCCTACGAACCATGCGGAAAATCGGTCGGTGACAGACCAGTACGGTTTGAGTGGCTTGGATCCGAAAAGGTGCTTGTGAAATGCCAAGACTGTTTCCCCTTGAACAATGGTGTACATCTCGGCAAAGACCATTCCGAGTGCGAAGACGTCCGATTTGGTACCGTGACGTGTCTCAAAATCGTTGTGTTCGCCAGGCATGGCTTCTGGTGCGGCGTACAGCCTAGTCCCCGTTGCAGCAGTCTCGGTCGAAGTGTGGCCCGGCAGCATCTCCCGACAGGAGCTGAAATCCGTGAAAAATATCTGTGTGTTCCGACAAATGATGTTCTGCGGTTTGATATCGTCGTGACGGATGTTCTGGGCGTGGATGAAGAAGAGAGCCGATGCTAGGCACGAGAACCACTTCCGCATGCGGGATACGTCGGAGAATTCCCGCTCTTTGTTGCTCAAGAAATATGCCAAGTCATAGTCTCCCACAGGATACATTAGGCTCACAAAACGGCCGTTCAAAGCGGTATAGCAGCCTAGTACCTTGATGACATGAGGGTGGTCGAAGAGCTTTCTCATGTTCTTGACTTCGTCATAGGCTCTCTGCTCATCGGCCCGACGGCAGACCTGCCGGATGTAAACAATCTTCTGCGCCATTGACGAAGTAGACTCCAGTGCAGTTACTTTGAAAACGTCGCCTGAGATTCCCCTTCCTAATTCCCTGTCCACCTTCAATTCGGTCTCGGTGTTTCTGTCCCAGAGAAACTTATCCAGGCCATTCTGCCAGCCGCAAGCTTCAGCCAAGGCAGAAGGGGATGGACAGCGAGAGTATTCTGATATTTTTTCGCGGGTGCTCAGTTCGGAAAGCCATCGTTCGGCTTCGTCCGATTCATCCTCTTCCGCGATAGACTGAAAAGTCGGGTTGGCCGGGATTGTGGCGCTGTCATTCAGCCATGGGTGGTCCAAACACTCTCGCTCTGTAGCCCGGCATGTAGGATCAGTCTGAAGCATTCGAAATAGAAAATCGATACACGTCTCCGAAACTCCGGCTTTGCGCAGAGGACCTGGGTCTAAGCGAGTGTTTATGATATTGTCGTACATGCCCTTGCCTGTTCCGTCTACTATTCCCCTGAAGGGTGGCTCACTGCAGAGCGAACACCACAGCATTGCTGCAAATGACCAGATATCGATAGAAGAGTTGTAGCCGCGCCGACGCTTTGTTCCCCTGGTGGACATTGTGTTGTAGTCAGGGTAGACCTCTGGGGCGAGGTACAAAAGCGTCCCGCAAAACGTCTCAAGGAGCGTCTCATCGTGCTTAGCGATCTTTGATAAGCCGAAGTCGGATAGCTTAACTTCAAAAGGATCTAAATTGGCGATAAGGATATTATCCGGCTTTACATCGCGGTGGGCGATTTTTGATTGATGAATGTAGCTTAGCGCACTCAGGATTTGTTGCGCCATTGTCCTCACCAGTGGCTCCTTCATGGGGCCATTTTTCTTCAGGTAGCCCTGCAAATCGCCATAGCGAACGAACTCCATGATAATATAGACGAAGTCGCCTTGATCATGATGCTCCACGAACTCAACGATGTTCGGGTGCCTTATACTTTGCATAATCCTCATCTCGTTGTCGACCCTGCCCTTGTTACATTGCTGCTTCTCGAGCTTTTTCGCTGCGAGGAGTTTGCCGTCCGTTTTCGTAGCGAGCAAGTAGACAGCACTAAGTGAGTCTTCGCCGATCAGACCTATATGATATGAGCTTTTTAGGCATAACATCCAAGTATGCTTGCATACCTATGATGTTGTACCGAGCGCCTCCATCCCACTTCATGGTCGGTCCGCCGTGCCGCTTTCCACGCCGCTGCGAAACTTTCCGCGATTTAGCTGCGTGCATTAGGGTGGTGGCGTTAACTCACTCGTTGCCTTCTCCTCACTCATTGCCCTCTCCTCCCTCGTTGCCTTCTCCTTACTCATTGCCCTCTCCTCACTCGTTGCCTTCTCCT
>ML977025.1:214187-259008 GCA_010015675.1 Byssothecium circinans | reverse complement strand
ACTCATTGCCTTCTCCTCACTCATTGCCCTCTCCTCACCGGTAGCGCACTCGGTGAGAAATTTTCGGATATTCTTCTGGAAACGGTCCATGTGCGAATCTCGGGATGGAATTCGGACGACGAACTTGATCGCCTCTGCATCACCTGGCGTTGCAAGGGTGATTATAGATCCAGAGTTGAGCATCCGAACTTTGGGAAGCCGCGGGTTGCGATTCTTCAGTAAATGATCATCCACAAGAGTACCATTTGTGGAAATATCCTCTATCATGAGAATAGCGTCAGAGTTCAGGTAGATGCGGAAGTGCTGTCTGCTGTACAAGATTTCCGAGTCCGGGTAGAACACGATATCTGACCTATCCCGATATCGACCAAACACGAAGCCGCGGTTGGGAAATTTGAGCTTCTTCGCGGCCGACATGCGTAGGACAAGGTCTGCGCTTGTGTGGGAGCCTTGGACGAATCGTCCGTCATTCTGGCCAATGATAATCGTCCCCTGCTCTTCCATGTGACTAGAGCAAGAGTCGAAGGATCTGCGGAACAGCACGTATTCGGGACAGGCTTCAACTGTGTGCTCTAAGATCTTGATGGCATTAGGCGATGCAGGATGCAGGATGGCAAGTACATCGGCCATGTCTTCGTCATTAAGGTCAGAGGCATTTCTTCTGCGTTGGCGCGGGTCAAAGTCCTGCTGCGTGGCTGATTGCATCGCTTCGTCTTCGGTTTTGATGTGGGCAATCGGTTGTGCGAAAGCGTCGGTCATTCAAAGCGGCTCCCGGGCGTGTGCACTGTCGGTGAGGTTCAGGCGGCGGGTAGTGTGTGGGCGTATATAGTCTCGCTTCTGAGACGACGATGACGGGCGAAATGCGTTCACGTTGATGGGTTTTCCGGCACAACAAAACTCTTGTGTGAAAATTTCCTTCAAGATTCAGGATCCGATTGCAGTGTCAGACGCTGCCCTTAGCGTCTTCGAATGTGCAGTTGACGATGGGCCCTTGTGAGGTTTCTAAAGTTGGATCGAACGGTCGAGTCTAGCACAAATGGTTTATCTGTCTTCCAACTGAATGAGACATGGCCAACCCCCAATAGTGGCAATAATACAGCCGAGAAGGGGAGCCTACTGAGAGAAGAACTCCAGCTTATCTTCTTGTCCGACGTCTGAAACCAGCCTGGCCAAGGCGGTGCTCGAGCCAGGCTTTTCCTTGACAAGTGGTGTGTCCCTCTTTCACTCGTGCAATCTGATATTTGGCTGTCTATCACGAGTTGATTACTGCTGTGCGCAGAAGGTAGCACTCGTCGGACCGAACGGGGCGATCAATGGTACGCGGCGAGGAGGTGTTCTGCTACTATTCGATGCCGATCCAGTAGCTGTTGGGCCGTCCGAAGCTATGAGTCGCGGCTATGCGCAGCTAGGCCGACGTTTGTCTCGTGGGGCGAGATGGAGGTGGGAGGTATGAGGCGCAGGTTGCCTCAGGAACAGCCCTTGATTCACGTGTGCCAGCTCCCAGTTAGGCTCGCACAACATGACATCACAATTGAACAAAATAACAAGAGTCGCATCTACACGCAGAGGTAGGGTGAACACCAACGCGTCGATGTGAAGTTGCGAAGGTATGATTCCTGAAAGTTTCGGGCGGGGAGACTTTTGAGGCGCAGCACCATGGGGCTGTCTTGGCCGGCGCAATGCGCGGTCAAACACCAATAACTACCAACCAAACTTGAGGCTACAGCGCCTTTTACAATAGCTACCATCACGAGGTTTTCTAGTAGGGATATCTGTAGAGCACAAAAATCAATTCTAGCTACTTCAATCGGCTCGGAGTTTCGATGTTCCAGCGACTAGGGTCGCAGGGGTTGGACTTGGCACTTTGGGTGCAAGCAACTCCAAAAGCGGCGATAGAAAACCTCCAAAAAGGAGTCAAAAGTCCCCGAACATAGAGTTACTGTGGTAAAATTATAGGGCGGATAGAGGAACGTGATAATAGTTAGATCGTCTAAATCTATTACTAAATGTGTTCTTGCATTGTATTCTACATTAGTAAAGTCTATAGTGCAATTCTTCACTACCATGGTACCATGGTAGTGTTTAACGCTTCCTTCAAAAGCGATCTATTATTGTGCAAGATAAGAACTTGAGGCTTCAATGCTCTGTAAAAGTTATCCAAGGGGGAGACAGTCTCTTATACCCCAGAAGAAGAACGAACCTTTACAGCCTCGTGATTTCCCGCAGACATTTTAGGATTGGCTACAATCAGCTACATGTACATTCTTGTCCAAAGAGGCTGGCAATCGCAGGGCTCACTGAGCTAGACTTGCTGCTTCGCAATTCCCCTCTTCGCCCACTCGTCTCTCATCATCCTGTACAGCATCAAGAGTTGACAGCCGTCCTGCACCATCAACACCCGCTGCTTCCTCATCTCCATCACGACATCAGATACGGGATCCCTCCCTCCCTCAAAACTGTCCCACGCCCCACGCTCAAGCTCATAGATGAGGTAATCAAGTGCAATAAGCGTCCCCGTCCTCCCAACACCAAGCCTACAGTGCACGACCGGAGGCGCAAGCCCGGAAGCAACATCCGGAGCCCGGGTGAGCTTCAGAACCTCTAAGAGTGCAGGCCGATCCTCTTCCGTCGGTACCCCACTATCCTTCCAGGTAGGGAAGGTGTAGTGCTTCACCTTCGTGGTCTTCTCCGGTTGCTGGCCATCCATACCTGCTTCGACAACAATATCGCGGGTGTGGTAACCCGGATCCGCAGCTCCCTGGAAGCGAGCGAGTTTCACCGTGAAGATTGCGCCCAGTGCCTCCTTGGTATTGATCTTCATCACGCCTTGGACGTCATCCGGCCCAACACTCATAGATTCAGGGAAGTAGAACCGCCAGGGCTGCTGTTCCGTCTGACCCTCCTTCACCTCGCGGACTCGAGCCGGTATCAACATAACAATGTTGACCTTCCACTCCTCCGTGACGCCCTGAACTTCTTGCTTGTATGATTCGGCGGCCTCGTCGCCCAGATCAGTGATCATTCGCCAGAATACGCCCATGCGCTCTACCCCTTGTTGATCTACCCCTTGTTGAGGGCGCTGGGTAGCGATCCAACGTCGCGTGACACCATCGCTTTGCGTCAGAGTGATAATGGAGGCGTTGATGTAGTCGTTCTTATTCTTGGGGACTTTGAGATACACGCGGTTTTCCCCAAACGGCCGTGCGCCTTCTTCGCGGTTGCGGCCGCCTAATCATCAAGGAACAAAGTCAGCAAAGCTCTCCTGAGGGGTATCGATACACGCTGTGATAGACAGAACAGCTTGGATCATTGTGGCCACGGGTGTGCCAGCAGAGTTTCTTGTACTGTAGGTGGCTCACCACGGTCTTCTTGTAGCGTGTCAAGCTTCTCTTTCTCATAATAACGGCTAATATCTTCCTTGATAGTACGGCAAGGCTGGGAGCAAGTGTTGTGCAACGAAAGTAGAATAGGTTTGGTATCTAAATCCAGCAATTTAACAAACTCCCCAAGCCGTAATCCCTATCCAATTTCCCCAAGAGCCTAAAGCCAAAGTCTAACAAGAAAAAAAAAACTAGCCCAAAGCAAAAACAACACAAGGCAGCATGCTCAACCCATCACGTCAACAGCCCTAATGCTTGTGACCGTAGCCGCCATGCGGGTTGTACTGGGGGTTTTGTTGCTGGTAGTGCATACCGTCAACCTTGCCAGGCTGGGTGTGGAGAAGGTGCTTGGACTCCTCGCGGTACTCGACTTCCTTAGCCTGTTGAATGACGTCGCAAGGCGCGCAGCAGCAAGCGCACATGCAGTCCTTGCAGCCGTTACCAGTGAGAGAGTATTTCTGGCGAATGTCGGAGCGGCTGATCCATGGGAGCACAAAGCCGACGCCGAGCATGGCCAGACCGCAGAAACCCATGCACTGGGGAGACGTTAGCTGCTATGACAGAGTGGAGGGGTGAAAATGGAGCACGTACGCTTCCGTTGCAGCAGCTGTAGCCGCTCATGTTGCCATTGTTCTTGGTCCTGTGTCGCGTCTTTCCGTGAAGAATGCAGGGGCACCACCATCCCATGCAGCCTTGTAGAAGGTCAGTTCACATGTTTATCGTTGACGACGGTGCTTGTGACTCACATGTGCCGAAGGGTGAGCAGCAGCCCGAGCCAGAGTGGTGCCAGTCCTGTGTATTCTGAGACATTGTGGTGGAATGGATGGAGACGTAAAAGCGTCGAAAAGAATGGATGATGTTCAAGCAACTGGCGCTCGGTGGGAAGTGGTGCGTATAAGTATGCTGACAAGAGAGTGTGTTCGGAGATCCGTCAAACCTCGCACGGACACTTGTCAATGGGTGTACCGGAGGAAGGCTCAAAAGTCGTGTAACAATTCAAAAGAACCCGCTTACCGGGAACTGGGCGCACAAGAAGTGATAAATGGAAGAAAGGGGAGAGCACGACGGACGAGGATAAATACGAGCTTACCGATTTCCGGGAGCAAGAGCTGCACTTAAATATACGTGGTTGCCCAGCCTGCGAGAGGATCATTAGCTCTTTGAGGCATTACACGGTCAGTGCGCGAGGCAACCGGTACGCCGTCGGAATGACTGCGGCGTGGAGGGAGCGCATGTTGCCGGAATGAGGGCTGGGGCTGTAATCGGGCTGAGACTTCGAAACATAGTCACGGTGTAAGTTTAAGCATTGGAGTATGTGGGGAGCGTGCCGACACGAGCGAGGGTATTTCCAGCCCTGAGCTGAGAACTTCGAAAGGAACACCGGTTGCGATCACGACAACCGCCAGTGGAACGTTATCTGTTAATTTCGTGAAGCTGCTGAGTCAATCACTACCATGATGTATCAATAAGTGGATTAGTTACGCAGGTATACTGAACTGTGCCATGGTGCACTGGTCTACGGACATGTGTGACTGAGGCGTGGAGCTGAGGGTTCTTCCCGAAACGAAAGCTGAGTAACATGTTAGAGGTGGGGGCTACAAGCAACAGGCGATATTCGCTTGAGGACGCAAGGGGTGATGTTAAAAACGAGCGGGGGGCTTGGTGCTGATGAAAAAGGTAAGCTCCATTGCAGATCTTCTGTTGGGAGAGTTTATGGATTGTGTTAAAATGAAGCCATAATGTAGCACAGTGGGTAGTCGAATGCGGGGTGATCTAGCCACGTAAGGTTCCAGAATCCAGAGTACCAAAACGCGGGAAGGAGATAGCTGTCATACATATTCGGAGATGTGAACATGATTGCTCGCCCCTTTTGACAAAGTGTCGACTTTTAAAGTTGAGACCGCCATCTTCACGTCAGCAAAAGCGGCCGAGAAATCTCAGAGGTTCGTGAACTGAAGCAGCCCAAAAATAGCCTGATAAAGAATCACAGGGCTGTGCCCGGGTTTTTAAATCCAAATAATGCCGCCGTCGAATCATGTCGCTGGCCGTGTGTGCCTACAGGGTTAGCGCCAGGAGACGCCCGGGAGGTCTCCACCATCCCATCATCATCATCACTTTGCTGATCAAAACACCCACCATCGTCCCTCTTTACCTTCATCCATATCTTCGTAAACATTATGCGTTATTCGGCGGTGATTGCATCGCTCGTCGCCGTCGCAGCAGCGAGGAACAGGTGGACGGGTGTAGACACGAAGTGGGCGACGCACCCCGATGAGACGGCGGACTGGTACGCTGCGCAAGGCGAAGCAGTGCCGGAGGTCGCGGATTCGGTCACCACGATCGAGGAGGGGAAGAGCTATATAGTAAAGGTCGATTGCTTGGGGTGCCCGTTCAGAGGGAGGGAGTTGTATGAGTTGGTCGAGACATGGCAGGAGCCAGCTCAGGAGAACTCTTTGGTACGTGAGAGCTCGACTCAGGTTTTTGGAAATACATGGCTAACGGTTGATAGCTCCTCAATTTCACACTTGACACTGACTCGCCAGCCCTTCTCCTCGATGATCACCGCATCGCGCCCCTCGCTCCCATGCCCCTTGCTATCAAAGCCTTCCAGACCCCTGCCAATGTCTCAAAAGACACAATGGACAAAATGGTGAAGTCGCACATGCTGGATGAGAGCTTCGTCCTCGGCACCAAATATGGAAAGTTCGAGCTGGCGTATGAGCATTCAGTCGTTGGCACCGAGAAGCCTGGCCGCTACTACATCCAGTTCGACATCACTGATGTTCACATTCGAGGTAGTGCCAACCCAGGCAGCTACAGTTTGAACAAGGAGGGGCAAAAGGTTGCGCAGGTTTTGCTGCAACAAGACCTCGTCACCGGCGCTCTTCACATCGAGGAAGTCAAGACCGTTGAGCGCAAAGACCTTGCGAAGCCGTTCCTGATGAAGTGCGGCAGGTTTGCTATTGTCAAGACTGTCTTCAACCCATTGGAGTGGGATTCCTTTGGTCAGTTCGGCTCCTTCAGCAGAGGCTGGAACGTGCTTGTGCACAGGACGATCAAGTTCTTGATGGGACCGGGACTTCTGCTCATCGTCTTGACGGCTGTTGTTGGCGGTGTCATGGCTTTGAAGAAGCGCATCGCGAAGAGGCAGGGAACTGTTGTGCTTGTTGAAAACGACGCCGAGGCTGCGCTTCTGGGAAATGACTACGATGATGCGCCGCCCGAGTATGACGATGTTCCCGAGTTCGACGAAGAGAAGGAAGACAAGGCGTAAAAAAGTCGTTCAACCACGATTGCGGGAAGGTCTGGCTTACACCCTGGTTCAAGCACTGTTACTTCATCTTACGAGGCATTGAAATGTGAGCTCGCTTTCCTAGTGTTCCATCACCATCGATTCATCGAATTCAACATAGTATCACAAGCCACTGAGCGGCGCACCTGCAGATATATGTAATGCATTTTTTTAGTAAGCCAGTAAAGCCGAATGCTCTCGTCCATCATAACACCATTTTCTTGCTTACCTGAAGGCTCGTGCCCTATATTTCTAGTAGCGTCTTCTCAAAACTAATCCCAACACGCCGTTCCTGAAATTAAGACCCATGAACGAACCTCCCTCTTCCCCTCCCTCTTCCCTCCCAAACCACGACCCCAGAAACCGTCCCAAGGACAACTACTCGAGCCTCCAACGTCCCAGTCTGTCTGTCTTCATTCTTCATTCTTCATTCTTCGTTCTTCATTCTTCGTTCCTTTCCTTGCGGGGGCGATATCGATTATCGGTTATCGAATGAGGAGGCGCTGGCGCTGGCGCTGGTGCTAGCGCGTTGAATCATCAAATAAATGGTCGAGGGGCGTTGTTGCGTTGCCATGTCTATGCCAAGATGCCGGGTACAGAGTCCAGAGTCCCAAAAGGGCGTGGAGTTTTCTCTCTTTCTCTCGTCGAGGGAAGCGAAGACCTACCTACCTACCTACATACACAACGATGAGATGAGCCTTGAGTCTCGGGTTTCGGAGACGGGGTGCGTCGGGCTTGAGGAGTAGAGACGGGAAAGGAACGACGGAGTCGACGTGCGCTGTTCCTAAGTTTTTTTTCCTGCGTAATTAACAAAAGTCTGAATGTCAACGATAGGGTCAAAAAGACAGATAGGGTGGAAAGACATCAGTACGACAAATGACTTTTCCATTCATATACCCCTATTTATGTACGGTGGTAGGGCTAGAAATCTGGACGATGGGGTTCACCATCGCCACGCAGTCAATGCCACCAGACGTCATATCCATTGCGCAACCCACGAAAGTCGCGTCCAGGTTGAGTCCATACTCCCGCGACACGCTTTCCAAATTTCCGTTGCTTAACAGCTCATCGTCATCATCGGCCGGAGAATCTGTTTACCAGCCACCACCAGTGTTCCAGGAGGCCTCACCACCAGTAGACACAGGAGCGTCAGCAGGAGCAGAATCCCAACCACCCGATGCCTCGACAGGAGCACCCTCACCGACCGGACCACCCTCACCAAATCCACCATCCTCGGCGATAGGAACTTTGCAGCGCTGTTGAACAGTTAGTTAAGGTCCATCAGTTGTACAACGATATCAAAACTCCGGGGAACCCTACACAGTTTGTGAGCGACATACCTTGATAGTGTGACCCATCTCGCCGCAGTTGGAGCACTTGACCTTGGACCAGTCCTTCGGCTCGGGGCAGTCCCTGCTGAAATGGCCCATCTTCTCGCAGTTGCGGCATGTAATGGTATCGGGATTACGCGGCTGGTCACATTCCTTGGCAATATGATCCTCAGATCCGCAATTGCGGCATGTACGCGGAGCGCGGGCTTCGACGTTAGGGCACTAGAAACTATCAGTAACAGGAAACCAGAATGACAAGTCACGATACTGACATCACGAGAAAAGTGGCCGGTCTGGCTGCACTTATGGCACTCGACACCCTCAGCGGAGCGAGGCTCCGGGCACTCGTTGGATCGGTGACCCTCCTGCTTGCAGTTCCTGCAGGCGAATGGGTTGACACGCTCCTTGGGGCAGTCGCGAGCACGATGACCCTCCTCCTTGCAGTAGACGCAGACGACAGTGGGAGCAGTCGACTCCATCTCCACCTTCTCCTGAGTGCAGTGCTTGCGAATGTGGCCAAGCTCACCGCAGTTGCCGCAGAGAGGAACACCACAGTCCTGGACGTAGCCGGCAGACGTGAGACGCTCAAGGTTCTCGGCGGGGTCGGCGGGCCAACCGGTACCATGCTTCTGACGGCGAGGTTTTGCAGAGTATTGGATTGAAAGCACGTACTCGCGGTCCGGGAGGCCGGTGATGTCGACAATAGTCATGTTCTTCGCGATGTCCTGCTTCATGGCGATGAGGTAGATGGGCAGGCCGCCATCACGAAGAGCCTGTTCGACGGCAACAAGGCTGAAGTCATCCATGGTAGCGCGAGCGTAGGCCTTGAGCGCAACGCGAAAGACATCCAGATCTTTGGCAGCCGCGCCATCGATGAGCTTAGACCAGGCCTCTTGAGAGCTGATCTCAGGCACACCATTCCAGTTGACGAGACGACGGGACCTACAAGAGTTGACAGTCAGCAAGGCTCATCAAGAGTGATGTCGGAGGGTGTCGTGTTTGGGTGATACGCACTTGCACTCCATAGCTTTGTGGCCCTCTTCACCGCAGAGCCTGCACTTCATCGGGTTGGACGGGCAGCTCCGAGCAGCATGACCCTCAACACCGCAGGAGTTGCAGGTGCCGGTGAATGGACGGTCGACCTTGGGGTTCGGGCAGTCAGCCTTGTTGTGGCCAACCTGACCGCAGTTGTAGCATTCGCCAGTCAAACCGCCACCTTCGGGCTTCTGGGGACAGTCGCGAGCGAAGTGGCCTTGCTCGCTACAGCTGCTCACAGTTAGTATTTTGAAGTAGATCCGGCGGCGCGTTACAGGGTGTGGGCAACTCACATGCGGCACGCGCCATCACCTGAACCTCCTCCAGCGTCACCACCACCGCCACCCCAGTCTCCGCCAGCATCGGCAGCTCCGGCAGCGCCTCCAGTATTGCCTCCTCCCCAAGAGTCGTCGCCAGTAGCAGCAGCAGCGGTATCAGCACCGCCGCCCCACGAATCTATGTCTGTCAGCGCGATTGCCTACGATTGCCCCGGTGGAGGAGAGGGGAGGAAGGCACGAACCTTCGCCAGCACCCCAAGACATGATGACAGTCGATGGGGATTGAATTGAGGTCGTTGTAGGCGTTTAACTTGTATAGGGCAGAAAGGAATCGCGTGTGGAGAAAACTTGCGGTTGTGTCGTGGTGTAGTGTGGGGAAGAGGCTGGGGAAGGAGCGCAGTGGTTTTGTGTGGCAGCACGCGCCAAGAAAAGGGTATCAAAACAAACTAGCCGAGAGCGAACTGTCGGAAGGAAAGAGCAGATTGTTTCCGGGTGAACGTGAGAGGAAGCTGCGGAAAAAGGGTCCGGGCCTCTGGGTGAGGGAGGAAGGTGGGATCTGAGACTGGCAGGCGCGATGGGGATGAAGGCGTTCGAAGGACGAGCACTGCAGGAAACGTGATGGGATGGAGGCGGAGACTTTTTTTCGTATCCCACGTCGTCCCTGGGTGTTCCTGTCTTCTTACGATAGTCGTTAATGAGCCAGGCGTGAGCATCTTGGAAGCCTCTTACAACCTTGCCCTTCGAACATCCAGTCCAACTATCTCCCACCTGAGCTGTAGCGGTTTCGCGTTCGTATCCATGACCACCCTTCTCTTGCTCTCAGTCCGATCAAGTCCATCCCACCAGCCTCCACAGACGCCACAAGCCCTATACCCACGAACACAAGCCTCATGTACCCTCACGAGACGAGGGCGCCAGACTCCAGTCTAAGAACGCGAATTCGAAAGAAGGACGAAAGTCTTGAATCCCACATCTGCAGTGCATGGCGCTCACCTCACACCTACTCCCTCGACAGCCCCTCACCTTTAGAAACGCGTCGACTCCCCATACACTCCCTGTATTCCACCTCGGGCTCCCCAAAGCCCAGACGAAGAAGAAAGAGAGGGAGGGAGAGAGAGGCCGGGAATTAAGCAAGAAACGAGGGACCAGATTATCAGAGACGAGCCTACGAACAGCAGGCCGTGACGGGGGAAGCATATAACCGCGACGGCGGGTGCTAACAGAGGCAATAATGACAGTGCCAACAGCGACAGAGAAGAAAGAGGAAGAGGAAGAGATCGATGAACGGATTTCCTATATGCGTAGAAGACCGCGTAAACGAATCGCGGATATGCGATGAGAGACAGCAGGCAGTACACTACGATGCAAAAGAAAAGAGAAGATGCATAACTCCTACGCATATACAGTTGATATCACGCCCATCGCGCCACTCTCGAATAAGAATACAAGTGCCACACCCACAATACCCACAGTAAAAAAAGGCACCGAGAAACACCCCATCCAGGTAACCATGAGCCCTTAGATAGATGTACGTGACACGGGGAAGAGCCGCGACAGACAGACTGAAGCGTTCGATGGACGTGAAGCGACGATAGGAACCACTACAACATATCCCCGTACTCTACTCTCCAGGGAAAGAAAGAGGAAAACATCCATCAAACAGAAGACGATAACCAGTTATACACACAGCCATCATAGAAAAAAAGGAAAGACGGCATAGACTTTGCGAAGTAAACAAGCTCAGGAAGAGAAAAAAGACGGAATACAGTGAGCTCAAAGAAGAACCAGAGAAGCCAAAAAAAAGAAATAAGAAAAATTCCTATACTTATCCAAAACACCATATCATTCCACTAAAGACCCATCCATCCATCCAGACAGACAGACCAGTCAGTCAGTAAGCCATGAACGTCATCCATCACCCGCCCTTCGTCAAAGATATCTGGTATCAATTCAACAAGTCAAGTCAAATCATAAACTCATCTCCATCCTTTCCAAATACCCTCCTACTCTTCTCCACAACGGAAGCACACAGACACGCACACACACACACATGTTCCCTGTATCCAAACACATACTGAAACAATCGAACCTCGCCTCGCCTCGCTGTCCTCATAAAATCTCGAAGCCCCAAACTCCAGTAGATAAAAGGGGAATCGCCCAGCCAACGCGCGGCGCAAGCCAATCGATCCCGCAACCCAAAGCGCCAATATCCAATCCATCTCATGATCACAAAGGCACAATCGTGTTACACGCCACGGAACTGTCAGAAAAAGTCAGCATATCCTCTAACCTCCAAAGGTAGTGCAAGAGCAGAGCGTGTGAGCTTACCATCCTTACAACCAAGAACCACATGGCCCCAATAAACCTAAACGCGCTCAACCCAGCCACACTCCAGAGAACCACGGCCAGATAAATCGTAGCAGCCTGATTCTTCTTCTGCTCCTGGTCCTGGGCCGTCTTGACCGTGACCTCCAACCCGCCGCTCTGCAGCACCGCTGCGGTAAGCGCCAGGTTACAGAACATCCAGAACAAGACGACGCCGCTTCGGAAGCCCTTGTAGTAGTCTTCTTGCTTGTCTGATGCCGACACGTCCTTCTTTGGCTCCTCATACTTGCTGGAGAAGACGCGGATTTCGTTCTCGTACTGCGTGTTGAGGTCGGCGTCGTCGGTCGGTGCCTGGATCTCCGCTTTGCCATCGGCTTTCGTGTTGACGGAGGGCAGTTTCTCGGGCTTAGTGTCGCCCTTGGTTCCCCAGGTGATATCGTGCGTGTTGCAGAAAGCATAGACGTTGAGAATGTTGATGTAGGTCGGCGTCATGAGCAGGTATTGAATGAAGCACGTAATCATATGCCAAGGATCCAAGAAGATGATCGAGACTATGAACCACATGAGGTATGTGGAAGCTAGAGAGACGATCAGCGTAAAGAAGATCTGGTCCTTGAAGACGTCGGCGACGTTGAAGCCATTGTTCTTTTTGATTTGCGACTGGACCGAGCGGACCGTGATGAAAATGGACGCAAACATGAGGTAGGCCATGATGATGCACCAAAAGTACACCATGCTCATGTACCACTTGTTAGAACCTTGCGGTCTGTTGCCAAGCGCGAGAATAAAGCAGGTGATTAAGACGCCGATGTAGAGCCATTCGAAGACGATGAAGAGGACCGTTCCGGCCGTACCGATCTCGGTGGCCAGAGATTTGGTAAGAATGCGGAAGACCAGGAAGAAGTTGCCCAGAGCGAACCAAGCGAAGATCATGCTGATGGTTTGATAGAAGAACTCGACCAGGAACGCCATCTTGCGAAGGAACGTGTGATCGCTGCGGAAGATGTCGAACGAATGGGCCAGGGAGTAGACAGCAGCGAAGAAAGAACCATTCAGCCATCTTCGTCGCTGGAGAATGAAGTCGGCCATTTCAACAGGTACATCGGTTTCGCCCGTCGCGGACTTGACGTATTGTAAGATCCAATGGCATTGCCTCTTGGAGACCAACTCGAAACAGAGGATACGATCTTCGGCGAGGTACATGTTGGCTGTGAAGATACCCGCGTTCGTTCCGTGCATCTCCTCGCCAAGGAAGTACTTCTGTAGAGGGCCCTGCCCCGTCTTGTCGTCCTGTAGCGCAATATAGCGGTAGGCAGAGAAGGCTCCCGGAAGCACAGAAATAAACCCAAAGGCTGATTCGAGAGGCTTGTCCAGGATGTTACTCATCTTGTACTCAAAATTCTGGGTCGCCACAAGCGGATTCAAGAGCTTCTTTCCGTGCACCAACATGGCCTTGATTTCACCGCAAGCACCTGCGCACATTGGCTCCAAATCGAAGGCTTTCCAGAGCTGGTAGATGGAGTCTTTTCCCGGCTTCGTTCCGGCATCAATCAGCACACAGATATTGGGGTCCAGGACCTTGCCAAACGCCTGGAAGAACCATCGATGCGAATTGATCTTCTTCTGGTTCTTTTCCTTCAGACAAAACAGCATCTGCACCGGCGTGTTGCCCTTCTTTACACCCACAACGCCCTTCTTGATGTCGAGTGTCATCTGCGTCGTGTACTCGTAAATATGCGCAGTCACATCTTTGCCGTTGACTTGCTGTTTAGCAATGCCGTCTTGGTAGACACCCAGGGCAGCCAGCACAGCTCGGGTTCGCGGATTGATTTTAGCACGTCCATCGCTGACGACGCATACGACAATCTTCTTCCAGGCGTCCTTGCCCCAGGTCTTGCTATTGGGTCGGTTGTTCATGTGCTCAATGTTCTTGATCACACCCGTCATGGTCCGCGCAAACAACTCATCCTCCTCATTGTACATGGTGATGACGATGAACAGCTCGGTATGCCTCGGCTTGGCGAACAGCTTCTGGCGTAGGGTGAAGCGCTCATCGTCGAAGTACTTGGGATCGCACGTGGCGGCGGAGTAGCGCATATGGGTGAACTCGTCACGCTCCGGGGGCTGAGCATGCGGGACCTGGTTGAGCAGCCGCGGCGGGATCGGGCAATCCAGCACCAAGTTCCCCTTAAACAGCTGCACCTCCTTGACCGTCTTCCACCGCTTTATCGGCGCTGGGGTCGGCGCTGGAGCAGGCTCGTCGTGGAACGGGTTCTCGATGTGCTCGTCGTGTGGGTCTGGACCGTACGAGTTCTGGGTGTGCAGCATCGGTCTCCCTGGTTCCTCGTCCTGCCAGTAGTGATCTGGCTGTGAGCCGTACGGCTCCTCGTGCGGTGAGGGGTCGTACGGCGGGTTGTAGTATGCATCGTGATGGGCCTGCGGATCGAGGGAGTAGTCGCTGCCTTGCTGGTGGGGCTGCGGGCGGTAGTCGTCGTGGTAGTCGTTCGGACCGTAAGGAATGTTCTCTACCGAATACTGTCCCTGTCAGCCTCGTCGCCTTTCTTTCTTCAACGTCTCCCTTCACGTACACTGGGCTGCAATTGCAGTCGGTCGCCGGGGGTGCCGGGACCCGGGCCTGGACCCATGGGAATCTCCAGCGCGCTCTGCTGGGGTGCATATCTATCCTCGAGCTGATAGCCGGCAAGCGGGTGGCCTGGCGAAGGCGTGCGGTTTGGGTGGTGCGGATTCATGCCTGGGGAGTAGTGGTCCTCCTGGTCAGAGCCTGGAGCATGCGATCAGCGTGTGTATGGCGCGCAAAGGAATAATAGCGATGGTGATGCGAGCGAGGGGAGGGTGTCTATAACGATGACGACGATGGTGGAGAGTCGCAAGCAGGGCTGCGGATATATCTGAGGGCTAGCGAAGAAGGTGCAACCTGGAAGGCTGTGCAGACCAGACATGCGTAATGCCTGCCTGCTTGCCGTGAAGTGTGGAGAGGAGGGCGAATTCACATACCGAGACGATTGTAACCCGACATGCTGGAAGGAATGCCCGGCTCTTTGTTGCTGCGCTGTCGAACCGCGAGTGTGTAAATGCCTAGGAGCTCGGGTGGTAGAACGACTCGCGAACAGAGGCCTGTGAATGCTCGAGATGCGCCTGTGGATGATGAAGTGCGATGCGCTTTCTGGCTAGACAGGCGGTTTCAGATGAGCGGGTGGAGAGCGCTAGCGGGCGCGATTGTTTACCCAGCAACCAGTTGACGGCAACGTTGCGCAGTGACGGCGCGCTGCACAGACTGCAGTGTGATGGGGAGATGAAAAGAGGAAAAGAGGAGGTTCACGATGCTGAGGGCAAACACCGTATACAAAACAGTCAGGTCACAGCTCTCGTTCCGTTCAAACTTCAGCCGCGTCGTCTTGCTCAGCGTAATTCCACAGCCCGAAACCGAAACGGGATAGTACGCACAATAGGCCTGTAGCGCGCACCGCCGCATTTCCCCGCGCCACGCATCTGACGAAATGCCCGTTCTAAATATATCGCTATGATCTCATCCGTCGCCGCTGTCTTCAGAAATAGAGAATCGCGAAACGTCCTGTGTCAACAGCGACATGTCGGGCCTCGCCATCACTTCACCGGCACCTCGCACAAACCTTAGCCTTGCGCCATTCGGACCTGCTCATATGCGGCTGAGCACCCAGAATAAGCCCCTCGAAGCCACGACAAGAACGCCAAGCATTGTGGTTATGGGCGTTCGCGTAGTCGCATCCGCGAGGCGCAATTCACGAGCAGTGTCTCTTGAAGTCATGCCATTCATCTGCAGATCAAGTCTAAAAGGGTATCAAAGTCACCAGCCATCCTCTGCTCTGCCAACCTACGACAGCTCGCCCTTCTCCAGCTCCTCCAAGAACGCCTTACCAAACCTCACACACTGCTCATAAGCTATTGTGAAGCCATCGTTCCCCCCATAGTACGGATCTTCAACCTCCTCCACGCTATCCCTCCTGGTCTTCTTGCCGCCGAATTCCCCAAACAGCATGACCTTGCCCACACCCTCTTCCCCGCCTCTCCTCTTGACTTCCCGCTCCCTCAGCCTCTCCAAGTCGTACAGATTGGAATTGTCCATTGCAAAGATATAGTCAAACTCGTCGAAGTCGGTGGAGGGCGAGAATTTGCGCGCCGCGTGCTTATAGGTGGTTATCCCATTCTTACGGAGCGTAGACATGGTACGGGAGTCGGGCGAGTCGCCGACATGGTAGGCTCCAGTTCCGCAGGAGTCGATCGCTTTTATGAGCGGGTGGGATTTTCCATGGGAAGCGCGTGTGAGGGACTGAAAGGTGCCTTCAGCCATGGTGGAACGGCCTGCAAATCATGTTAACTTGTGTATGCGGGGATGAAAGGTGGGGGAGGGGTACAGATGTTTCCCAAGCAGACGAAGAGAACGGAGACTGGTCGTAGTGAGGCTGATGGGGACGCGGCCATATCTGCACCTGTTGTTGCCGCTTCGCCGGCCATCATGATTGCTGCGTTCTTGGGAGTGGTTGTAGAAAGAAAAGTTAAGGGTAAAGAGGGAATTATGCATGCCAAGACACGGCAAGCCGGATCGACAGGCACCGACTTCACTTTCCCATTACCCCCATTTCATGTGCATTCGATTGAGCTTCACATGTATACTTTGTACATCCGCAAAGGATACTTCTCATCTGTAAAACTTTGGTAAAGTGTATCTGGGAATCTAGCGAAGCAGTGCACACATCGTCCTGCACCCTCCACTGATGCCATCCCAACAATTGCAATAATACATTACCTAAATTCCCTACCAGGCTCAACCACCTGCATCACAATGATCAAAAACGTGAGATCTCGCTGCTAAGAACCAGACTACAGCGTTCCGGAGCCCACGACATCGTGCGGTCGTCCAGGATCATTCCGTCACGAAACCACGCGAAATTCACCATAAAACGAAGTCGTCGATTTCCACTCTACACACAGCCAGTTCACTCTCGGTCACGAACATACTCTTGTGCCCTACTTTTCCAAAAAGGGAAGTGAACGATCGATATCGATTCTTATAGTTAACAGAATCCACCCATGCTTATCGACCGTGGTCAAAAGTCAAAGGAAAGAAACGTTTTCCAAGCTAATCCACCACACATACACGCCCAGATCCGAATCCCACCAGACTCCAAAGGAAATCCCACCATTCCGCTCCATCACCTGCATTCCAGGCATACCTTCAAATCCGTTGATTCAGCAGAAGTGTATCAGACTATTACAATCGACCACTGGTACCTGAATCGAAGTGTGTATTTGGCAATCCGTCGCAGTCTGTCGCCGACCTCTCTCTGTTCGGCCGACCAATTCTCGGACGCGACGCCGATAATGGAAGCGAACCGATCCTTCGTCGGATCGGTGAGGAATTCGCTTGTGAAGATGCAATCCAGATGCTCGAGAGGCTCCTCGGGGTCGTTATCCAGGCTGGTCGTGATCCAATTCATCACAAACCTCCAATAGGATTCCGGGTTGCCTCTGTCGCTCAAAGATTCTTCGTCGTCGTCATTATCGCTCTCGTCAGCTTCGTCGTTGTTGTCTTCGGCATCGTCGTCGAGCTCTGTGCGGCACATTGGGCAGAGTGTTGAGATATTGAGCCAGTGGACGATGCAGGTCTTCCCGAAAACGTGGTGGCAGCTTCCGCTGCCGATGACCTAGACGACACTGTCGGGGTGTTCTTCGCCATACGACCCACGACAGATACTGCAAGTGTCGTTGGGATCTGCGTCGATGGGTTGGAGGCATCGGGCCTGGAAGCCTTCGGAGATAGAGGTGGAAGACATGATGTCGGTGAGGGTATTCGGCGTTGAATTGAGTGTTATCGGTGGCTGGCTTTGCTTTGTATGCATGGGGTATGGCGGCATGGTAGATGAGAAGACTACGGCGAGACTGATGAACTTATAAAGGGACAGGACATTACGTTAACACAGTATCCTATGATAACCATTGGCTGCGGCCGAGAAAATTCAAGGAGTCGTTGCTGAATCATCAATTCGACCCAATCTTCAGTGACCCTTGCAAACCCTTCCATGAGACCCGACGTGACTAAAGATTTCGGACGCTCCACGACCATCAGAACATCACGTATACAATCATCCCAACAAGCAACCAGATCACGTCCGCTAGCGACAATCCTACACCCCTACACCCCTTCAACCTCTCTCTACCCGCCTTCAAGAAAACAACAACACCTGGGCACCAACCAGATCACGTGCGCCAGCGATAACCCCAGCCACATACCCACTCCACCTAACTTCAACCAGCGTCAAAAATGAAAAAAAATGAAAAGCAACAAACTCCAAGTACCCAACCAGAACTCCACAGCGACCGCCAAACCCAAGCAGATACCGTCCACACCATGCCACGCGCCGCAAACAAAGCAACCTTCCACGCCCACCACCTCAACCACCGCTCCCCCAAAACCCTTCCGCGCGGCTCCGTATGCCCCATCTGTATCGAGCCCTACTCCGACTCGAAGCGTCCCGTCCAGATCTACAACATCGACAACTGCACTCACGTCTTCTGTGCCGCGTGCATGTCGGAATACACCACCGAACATCACCCCCACAACGGAAAAACCTGCCCCCTGTGCCGGGTGGAATGGTACCCGGATTCCCGCCGTGCGGGGAGATGGTGCAGTACCTGGGTGGTTTGATTCGTAGATGGAGATTGGACGGCGCGGGAGGGGGGAAGGGGGGAGGGAAGCAGGAGGGTTGATTTGTTTTTGGATAGTGCGGTTGCTGGCTATACATTTGTGTAGTAAGAGGACAGCGGTGGAGGTTGGGTTGATAAGAAGAGCTTGCTATTTATGGCTTTTGCGTGCGCTTGTTTTCTTTGACGGCATGGTGCTGGTGTATGTATGTGTATGTGAGAACTGCAAAAGTTTTATTTATTTTTGTTTTTTCAACAATTGTGAGATTCTGTGCCTAGAAATAGAAAGATGATATAAATCTCCCCTCCTCTAAATAAATAAAGTACGGCATTGAATTTAAAGTTTTACTTGACGTTAATCTAAAGAACGTTAGTAGGTAGTCTGGAGGATATCTAACCCTGAATTAAAGCTGCTGAATGATCCTTCAGATTATGAATAATACCGTTATATAAGGGAATGCAGCGTGCGTGCTTGTTCGTTCTTAAACCCATAATACAATAGAAACAAAGACAAGTGTGTGTGCGCCTTGGAAAATCTTAACAGGATGCATCTGCTGCGCTGTTTTCTGTTCATGAGCATGACAGAGATATTCCATCTAGTTGGAGAAAAAACCTCCCTACGTATGCAATCTTGCCTCATCGTCGACCGCAACAGATCCCCCGTGTCAGCTCAAGAAGAATGAAATGTGATGATATAATGCGTTGCTAGCCTAGCACAAAAGCCTTCCATGTCTTTGCTTTGCCCCTGACTTGAATCATATGGGGGGTCTTGCGCCGGGGACGGTGAGAACATTTTATTTACATACCTTTAAAACCCCGAGCAATAAAGGACTCAGGGAATGCCTAATATGTAAGGGGAAAGGATGTCAAAGGAAGAATAACACGCATGTCGTTGCTATTGCACAGTTAGACTTCCGCCAGTGGAAAAACATTGCCACATCACCCTCCAGCTATGCAATATGAAGCCTAGTAAATACCCAAGTACAAACCACAACGCCAAAACCATGCACCAAGACATGAAAAAAAAAGAGCAAGAACGCCGCTGCCGAGCTATCTCTCACACCCCATCATTACCACGACCTCTTCCCCTCCCCCGTCCCCGTCCCCTTCCCTTTGCTCGGCCCCGATCCGTCTTCCCCCTCTTATTCGGCGACCCCTCATACGCAGCAGCCTCGGCTTTCCTCTTCCCGGGCAGCCACGCAGGCGACGACCCCTCCGCCCCCATCAAAACATGCCCCCCGTTCTCCCTAACCATCTTTTTGGCCTCCTCGAGCTGCGCCTCGCGCTCTTCCTCTAGCGCCGCCGGCAGCGAGAACCCGATCGACTGTAACTGCCCCTTGCAAAACTTCTCCTCCCTCGTATCGGCTTTGTGCGAATGCACCTCGCACCAGCGGGCCAGGACCGCCGCGTCGTTGCCTTGGGTGTAGCTGCAGCGGATGCGGGCGATGCCGTGGAGGAATTTTGCGATCGAGAGGGTGTCGACGGTGGTGCCCTGCTTAAGGCGGAAGGCGTCGTAGTCGGCGTCTTCTTGCGTGGACCAGAGGAAGGAGTAGAGGATGCATAGCCAACGGCAGAGGGGGGAGTTTGAGGGGAGGTGTTGGAAGGCTTTGAGGATCATCCTGGAGGTGGCGTGGGGTGTTAGTGTTTGTTTAGATGGAGAGGAGAGGAGAAGGGGGGGGGGATGAGATGGGAATAAGTAAATCATCTACGGTCCGGTGTTGAAAGCCTGGCAGCACTGTCTTGTTGGACCAAACATGGTGCAGCAAGGCTGCCGCGCTGGTACTGTGACTGTCTAGCGCTCCAGGCTTTCAGATGTTGGGAAAAACAAAATAGGCGTGCAACTCCGCTTACCATATTGGTGGCAGATCAGACCTGATTTGAATGTTCACCTGCTGAAATCTGACCAGGATGGAGTATTCAAGCTCCGTCCATCCTTGTGTATACGCGACGATGTAAATGTCAACCAGGTTCTGATAGAACTCATTAAGGTCCATGCCCGGGTGAAATCTGCGAACTGTTTGGTACTCCTGATACTGCAGATACATTTTAGCAGAAGAGCCGGGGAGCGCAAGGTCAAGTCCAATTTCTTTGGCTGCCGAAAGGAACTCTTCCCGGCTGGGCTCGAGACTTTCGTTAAACGCATCGGTATCTCTGGTGATTCGGCTGGCGAAGCTCGGTTTGCGGCTGATGACTTTGGGTGGCGAGGGAATAGTAATTTCGCTACCGGCGTACTCGATTTTGGAATGTGTGACTACGTCCGACCCAAATAATGCCCAGGGGTATTGTTGCTGGATGGATTTCTGCAGGGCGGGGTTCTTCTCCATCTCGGTTGGATCCATCGCGAAGACAGCGACCTTTAATCCGGCTGGCTTCTTAATGGGGGTGGAAACAGCATTGGTAGCGGGAAGTGTCTCTGCGTCCACTTCCGGTCCGGCCGGGATCTTCGGGGACTGTATTTTGACTCCAGGAAACCTTTTTTGAAGCTCTTTCTGGCGTTGTGGGGAAAGCTCGTCCTCGGGTATAGTGAACTAGAAGTGAGCATTATTAATAAAACTCATTTATAAGATGCTAGCACAAGGGGTATTGCGATTTTCCGCGACGTGGAGAGTGAATTACGCGCAATGCTGCCACCTGTGCTACTTACAATGATGTCTTTGACGTATGAGGGTATGACGTCTGCTTTAACATCGTCCCAAGATATCGGCTCATCATCGTCATCTTGGAGCTGTGGAATAGCTATTTCGGTTCCAAGTATGGAGTCATTGTCCTCTTGGACATACTCTGCGGCGTTCCCGTTCGACTCCGGGCCGTGATCATTTAGCAGTCTATTCAGAATTTCGGCCCCGACCTCTGCACACTCCAACACGAGCTTGCTGGCATCTAGAGCGTATCGTCCCAAAGAATGGTCTCCAGCGTAGCTCAAGAGGTCGACTGTCTGTCGTCTGCGGGCCGTTAATATACCGCTTACGGGTCCTAATGTATTTTGAGGATGCATACAATCGAATGATCTGTTCGTCTGAGGTGGGTTGGCAAGTTTTGTGGATGTTCCTTAGCTGGTGAAACAAGTCTATCTCATTCTCATTCAGGAGGAATTGGTGCCATTTCAGCGCAGCCATGTTGTTGACCGGTCCGGTACATATGTCGCAATCGGCGTTTCGAGCGTTAGCGACAGCCAATAGAGGCAGCAGGCTTCTGGAACGCTATTGGTGCGGTAGAATGTTGGACGTCTCTGAATCGCGCGATTGGAGCGTTCGCAGATGCAGGACAGCGGCACAGCACTCGTAGAGGGGACAGGGCCAGTGGACGAAGAAAGCACACGATGCACTTATGCAGTTAATTCTGATGACATAAGACTTGGGCGAGCAGACGCGATACCCTTTGCGACACTAGTGGACAGCCGACGCGTTTCAATTCGCTCGTCACTTCCTCATCGACATGAACGTGACAAACAAAGCATCTACAACATTGAACGGACCGCGACATTTTGGGACATCAACTTTACTGTCCGCAAGCTCATGCGCCTTGTCTTCACCACTGGCATCTGAGGTACAAATCACTGCGTCTTAGCGCACAGCAGCAGATTCGAATAAAGAGAGGGAATCCGCGCGTCAGCTCAGCATATTGCAAGATTCAGCTTTTGTACACAATGGGCCACTTAGGTGATGCGAGAAACTCGAACACCCTGGAGAAACCCGCGAGCCATCGTTGCAGAATTTTGCGAGCCTGGAAAAGAGTTGCAGGGTGAATGGCAGAAGCCAGAGAGAAGAAGGATCAGAGGGGCCAGCGCCTTTGGGCATGACCGTTAAGATAAAGACGAGAAAGCATACACACCGGACCTGGTACAAGTCTCTCAAACACGTTGGGGAAAACTGCGAGCCGTCGTTGCAGAGACGTAGGAGCCTAGAAAAGAGATGCAGGGTGAGTAGTGGTAGAAGCCAGAGAAGAGAAGACGAACAAGAATCAGAGGAGCCCACATCTTCATTTCAAACACACTCATTCAACCAAACAGCAAAAGATATATACACCCTCATCCAACCCACCCCCAAAATATCCACAAAAAGAAGCGAAACAGAACCTCTCAACCCCAAACCACTTGTCCCCTCAAAAGCCCCCATGGGTAGCCCGCCTAACCACTGCAGTAGCCGGCCTTCTGCGGCTCACAACCACCCGCACACCCAGTGTACATCTGGCACGGATGCGCCGTATCATAGCAAGCATCCTTGATCGTCGCCGTGTCGCCGTAGTTGGAGTTGATACCCGCCAACTCGCCACCGTTGCGCGCCTCGACGCCCTCGATGTAGACGTTGCGCTTGCACTGGCTACTGCAGTTGCCACAGGAGCGGTAGAGTTTGCCGTAGTCGTTGGCGTAGACTGGGGTTCCTTAGCACAAATAAAGAGAAGGGGATGGAGAGGGGGGTGTTAATGGGAAAGAAGACGCACAGTTGATGATGTTAACGGTTCCGCAGCCGTTGTGCTGGACGATCTTGTCGCCAGCCTTGTAAGCTCCTCCGCCGACGATCCACGTCTGGTCTCCGGCCTTGTCGTTCTTGACCGAGATGGCGTCCTCGCAGACGTCCTCGAACCAGACGAACTCAAGGGTACAAGGCCTGCACATCTCGCGTCAGCACTGTATCGCCTCTCCCTCCCCATCCTTCGAGGCCAAAGAAAGCCCCCCACCCCAAACTCAAACGCAAAATAAAGGAGAAAGCTTACCCATCACAGTGCACACCCTCCTTCTGATTCTTTCCAATAATCACATTCCTCAACGTCGCCCCCTTGCGCAACAAGAACACAGCGTCCGCAGTGCCGCCCTCGCCGTCCTTGCACGCCCCGCTGCCACGGTCGTACTTGTACCATTCACCGTCGTACACCTGCCCGGCTTTGACTTCGATGTACTTGGAGTTAGACTTTGTACCGACGGGGGTGGGGAGGCCCTTGTTGTACGCGTTGCAGGCCAGAGTCGCCGGGAGGAGGGCGAGGAGAGCGAGGAAGGACTTCATGATGATGACAACGATAACGATGACGAAGAAGCAGATATGCCTTTGAATGAGCGAAAGTGAATAGAGTTCAGCGATGGCGTGCTGGGTGAAAAAGGGAAGGGAACATCCCAGAACGAGATTCCAACGCCCTTTTATACACCAACTCCCCCCCCCCCCCCTCTTCCCTCCCGTCCTCTCCTCTCCTCTCCCCTCACCCTCTACCCTTCCCTTTCCCTTCCCCAGCAAAATATCTCCCCATCTTTCCGTCCAAAACGCCCCCGCCAAGTCCCCAATTATATTATCTCTCCCCATCACCCAGCACCACCATCGCATACCCATTCCCCTCCACTCCCCCCCCAAACCCACCACACCCCCCTCCCCCATTGGAGGAAATCCCCCTACGCCCTCGACAACACCGCCGTCTCGGCACTATAATACCCATCCCCCAGATTCTCCAGCCTTGGCACAAGTAGATGGCCAACGGCGGAAAATTTCGTTTCCAACAAATGCCCCTGCACACATATACTACAGTGTCCTACCCGTTTGTGAGAAAAAGCTTGTTGGGCTAAGAGGACTAAGCCGGCCAGTGGCCGAAGGTTGTCCACGGATACTAGGGCGCGCTAAACTGCTTCGGGGTGCGCACGTGCGGGGCTAGCGTGTGGAGTGTTTCCACCACTGAGAGGGGGGCGGTGGTATTTCGATGTTCTGGGGCGTGGAGACTGGGGTATGGAATGGGAAGGAGATTGTTTTTATCTGGGCTCTGGATGGCGGCGTTGCTGGTAGTGTAGGGATCGGGGTGCCTGGGGAGGGTATACCGGAGGTGTAGTCCTAGGGGTAAAGTGTATGTGTAACTGCATGTATGTATGTGTACGGAGTAGGGAAAATGATTGCTGGATACGACGTCGCGATCGGGTTCGCAAAGCGCGGAAGTTCGGAGCCTCGGCGATACGGAATGTATTTCAAGACATTTGGTGTCCTGCAGCAAATTGATAGGCAGTACGAGTAGCGCGTTGTATATAACTTCCGCCAGCAAACTTGGCGGCGGTGTAGGGGCCTGGGCTCGAGTCGGGTTGTAGTTGTCGCTCAGTTTGCGTACGTTGTGCGTAGATAAGAAATAGACACGATGGGACGGGATGGAGAGGTGTTTCGTAGTCTTGAGTGTATCTATGGATAGCGCGTTAGGGTATACGTAAAAAAATGTCGTCTCTGGTGGTATGTGGTATCTCAGCTCAAATTAAATCAGTAAGAACGCTCAAAATGCGGGAAATGTGGACCAAAAACCTTCTCTTCCATCCCATCTTTTCTCGTTGACTTATCGCCACCCTCTCACCGCCTCGGCTCGTTCGACATGACAGAAACCTCCGTCTTGACAACAATACTAGTATCCCCCGCACTCCTCGCCGTATCCCAGCCCCTCACACTCCCTCCACTACTCGGCATAATGGGTCTCCGATCCTCATTGCTCCCCCTCTCCGAATAACTAACATGCCACAGACTATGTGTCCTCCCCGGATCCCTCACGGCCGTGGCATCGGCCCAATGACCCCCTCTCGAAGCGTGCGAGCGGGCGCCGATGTCGGAGAATTCGAGGCCGTTGTTCTGCTTACGTTGTGCGGTCGAGGTAAAGGTCGAAGCGATTTCTTTCATGTGTGTGAAGAAACGTGGGAGCATGGGTAGGAAGAGGACGAACATCCCCGAGGCGATTTCGCCGTAGCAGGCTATGGCCATGTAGGCCGAGTGATAGGTGAAGTCGTGGCCGTTCTTTTGCTTAGCGTTGTAGTAGAGACACATTATGGCGAAGCCGCAGGGACTGGCGTCGAGTTAGCAACGATGTGGGTTATGGTGACGCGGAGGATGGGGATACGCACATGAGGGCCGCACAGAATACGACGGAGAGCTTGATGCGCTGTTGTCGTTCCATGCGCATCAGGTTCCAGATCTTGACCTGGGTCAGGAAAAGGATTGATAGGTCTCCGACGAGGTTGACGATGGAAGTCGAAATGGAAATCTCTGCCATGTCTAGGCAGTGGCCTTCTATCCATGGCTGCCACGCTTTGGAGATGGGCCGGCAGGTAAAGATCATGAGAAATACAGCTATCACATAGTACAGCGAGTTCATCCAGATGAGCGCATGGCAGGCCCAGTACGTCTTCGATTGCGCGCCGCGAGGAACGAAGATACGGAGGACCTGGATGAGCATCGAGACCTTGATAAGCACGATGGAGATGTTGTAACAGATGAAGCCGACTCGGTACCACTGCGGACAAGTTTAGCAACGTTGATGAAATAATAAGGGATACTGGTGTCCACGTACGAGGAGGTATGTGCCAAATGTACGCATTGTAATCTCTCAGCTGTGTATAATCGGTGCAAACTCATCAATCATGAAGCCACAGGTGAGTTGGCCCACAGCGAAAAGTTTTACAATGTCAGTAACTTTATATCAAGTTCAAGATTGTCGTCAACATACCCAGGCAAATGGAATGAAGTCTATCTCAAGTTAGTCAAGTAATCTTTCCGAACAAATGTGCATGCAACTTACAGTCCTCCAGATGTAGCGTCCTCACCAGCCATAACTTAACCAAGAACCGGAACCACGCAAACAGTGTCACTGAGCTCAACGCAATCGCTAAAGTGAGGTACGCCAGCGCCGTCTCGCCTTGGGGATGCTTGAAATCAGGCACAACTCCTGGGGGTGGCGTGGCCATCGGACGGTTCAACAAATCCGGAGATGGCATCTTGACTTCTATCCCATCAACAGTAGTCCTGGTGTTCTTCAGAGATCAACAAAATAAGTCGCGATGAGAAAGGTAGTCGGGCGTATGGAGTGCGGGGGCAAGGCTGAACATAAGACGTTCAATGTGCGTGCAGTATCGTATCGGTGCGTCGAGTTGTACAAAGGCGGCCAACGTGCGTGCAGTTTCGTGTCGAGAGGTTGCACAAAGGCGGCCACGCCGGAGTTTCCTCACTCCTCGTAGAACAAGTCGGAGATGCAAGCGTTTTCAAGCCCCATCGTCTTGGGATCATGTTTTAAGTAATCCCCGATATCGTATTGTAGATGGAGGCGGATGGCGGATAACGGTCCTTCGATAGGGTGTGATCCTAAAGGATGCACACACATAATCAACAACACCGTTAATACGCACGAAGTCTGCCGAGGCCTCGATATTCGTCCAATGAGCTTTGCATGTCGTTTCGGGGTGCTCGGAAGTGTTCTTTACGAGGGGCGCTAACCCTGCACCCTCGCGCGAATCGTGTGGCGGTCGAAAGTTGAACCATCGACGTACCTACCAACAGTTCGACCGTTGAGCGATGAACAGCAGTTCAAATCTTCGACCTTTGGCAAAGGCGTCCAACGAAACAACTCACTGTCTGAAGCAGATTGAAGAGAAAAGCGATAGAGGCATTCGTGCGGCGACCACGGTCGGCGACGCAACGGTAGGGATGGTCTCTGGTGCATACATATGCAGAATTAGGCAGGGCTGTAGTTGACCGCATTCAGCGAATATACAGGATATACCCTACGACCTTCCACGAAAGTCCTACTGCGTGGAATCTAGGTTCATGGGGGGTTCGGCAAGTTGTCGGTGTTGGCGAAGTTGCCATATCGCGTGGCAAGCAACGCGGCCATTTCGACGGATTTGCAGCTTATGATTGTATCTTGTTCTTCTTGACTTGAAAAAGCTGATCGTGTAATTGGTATTGAGACGATCGTCGGTGTAAATATTGTCAACGATGCGATAGATTAAAAACCGCCCCCCGCCCCCGTTGTCAGCCACCTCACGTCTTTAAATATCCAACGAATGGATAAGTAAGTGCCGGCAAGTGCCACAACGGGCCCCAATTCCCTTGGGTAAGGCTGGCGGCATGCTGAACCAAGTCTTCTGCCAATGTTGGGCCATCGAGCTTGAGTGCAGTCTTGCGGCTGTCTTCAAACCAAACCGAAGCACCAAGTTGTGCAAAGAGGTCTTTCAATTCCAGACTGTCAAGCGCTAGGTCCGCGGCTACGCGGCGCAGAACCTGGCACCAGTTCGCAGCCTGTTCTTTCAAGACTAGGCGATGGAGGCTCAAAGATCGAAGCGAGTTCTTCGTCGGTTGGAGGAAATTGAAGAGATCGTCCGAGCAGCAGATGGCCAGGAGCTCAAGTTTGCAGGTGTCAAGGTGAGGATACCGACAATGCCTTGCCATGTGCTGCAGGATGTCACCTTCGAGGTAAGAAAAATAAGATAGGTCTAGTGAACGCAGATTGCCAGCCTTGGCCAGGAAACGCACCAGGAAAGGCGTTCTGTCCGTCGGCAGTTCGAATCCCTCATCCGGCTGGCGCCAGTCCCTCAGCGTAAGCTGCAGGGCCTGTAGGTTTAGAAACGCGTCGTCAAATAGGGCTAGTATCGGTGATATTGACTCTAGACGCCCTATACTAACTGCACCGTATTTTTTCGTTGGATCGATGACGATCGTCTGAACACGCAGATTTGCTGTAGCGAGAGCTGCCAGCGTCGAGACGAAGGGACGACTCATCTCATTCTGACTACCTTCACAATATTTACGGCAAAGGGTTATAAGGCGGTGGTCCATGCCATCGTATGCGAATATAATGGATTGCAGTTGATGCATCTGTCCGAAAACGGAAATTAGTGTTCGTTGATCGTGACGCGTTTCGCTCCAGTATCTGGCCGCTTCGTCGGCTTCCCGTTCAGTGGCGAAGTGGGCTTTGACAAGCTCTCGTTTTACCGAATCTTCTTGCGCATTGGCAATGGCGTTCTTGAGCTTCCATAGCTTGATTGCGTAGTGAGGTGTGGCGTCAACCACGAGCTCTCTGATGTCGTTTCCTAGTTGTGCATGCGACGTAATCTCTTCGAGTTGCTTAAAGCTAAATTTGCTCCATTGCAACGTACGCCGGTGAAAAAAGCGCTCCTTGAAGTGATGGAGAGACTTTTGGTGGAGAGATGAGCAAGCGAGGCGGAAGGAGCGGAAAGAGGCGACCTCGAGATGTTTGGCCAGGTGCTCGACCAACTCCGCAGGTAGTACTTCCAGAGCCATATAGGTCGTAAACGAATAGATTCGATAGAGAGTTTATATGGACTACTGAGCTGGAACAGTGGTGAGATGAAGAGTCGTGAGAGAGAGGGTTGGGGATGCCAGCGATTATGATTCCAAGCTGTGCACGTGTGCGGCCTCGGGAGCGAGCAGATCGCGCTAAGCTACATTTAGCTAGCTCTAGGAATTAGCAAGTCTGGGGAAGTTAATGGGAGTCTCACTGCGAGACTAAGAGTGAATGCTACGTCCAATGGGAGGCCTTATTTCAATGCCGTGTCCAAGTCTAGATACTTTTGGCGCTGACCATATGTCCTGAACCGATGCTAAGTACAATTAGACAGCCTAGTCGCTTTCACTATCGTTGTCACTCCCGCCATCTCCACTCTGCTGGCTCTCGTTCTCCACACCCTTCACGCTCTCCTCATCATCACTCGATGAATCAGATCCAGAGCCGGCTTTCGAAACTGAATCGTCATCGCTGCTTACCTCCTCTGAGCTCGAACTCACCTCATCACTGCTACTACTGTCCGAGCTCTCATCACTGGACTCATCGACCGTTCGCATCTTCTTCTTTTTGGGCGCCTTGCGGTCCTGATTGGGCAATACTCGCTTAGAAGGCGACCGTGGTGGCAGGCTGAGCGCCTTTAGAAGCGCTTGGGCACGACTTTTCTTAAGTCTGCCGATGTAGCCGTCAGCGTGGGGATGGTCGTGTATGTTTTCGAGGTCACGATCCAGGCGCCTTCGTCTGCGCTGCTTGGTCAAATGCTCTTTGAGGGCTTCGTCTTGCGCGGCCTGTCGAACCTTGGGATCGTCCATGGCTTCGGTGGTTTGGCGGTCTTCGCCTTCTTCAGATTCTGTCCCAGCGGCTTCGACCTCTTCGATTGTGCTGACACACCGCTGTCTCAGACGCTCGATGGCAGCGGCACCCTGGAGGCCTGCGACGTAAGCGATGAGGGCGTCGGAATATTCGTCAGGTATCCGGAAGATGTTCAGTGCGTTGTCTAGCACGTCGTTCTGCTTGGCTTTGTTGAACTTCCAATTGGGTCTGTCGGTATGGTACTGAGTGAGATAGTCGAGATATTGGGTAGGGTCCTTCTTCTTGCCCGTGGCTTTACTATTGGCGGCGTTTGATGTTGGATGGTCGTTGGCAGGATGGACCTTTGGAGGTGGGGTAAATTGAGCGACTTCAGCTTCTGTGAATTCTTTTGTAGTTTTCTGCTCCTGCGCCCACTTCTTGAATAAGTTTGAAGCACTGTTCCCGTCGACAGTCTTGGTATCTGGAGTGAAGGTGACCGATTTGCGACGGTCCACCTGCGCTGGGGGTGACGAGCTCGGTTCGTTTCTCTTTGGTGGCGATGGAGGGAAGTCTGTCTCGGTGGAGGCAATTAACGTGGCTCCTGGGTCCAGTCGGCCAGGTGAGAGAGATGGCGTCCGCAGGCTCGATCCAGACGCCTTCACCGAAAGGTTGCTTTCCGGGGAAAGCTTTGCGGCCTTTACCTTTACCTTTGAGGCAAGAGCATTTTCCGTTGATTGGAAGTTCCGTTTGCTCTTTTGGCCCTTCTCTTTCTTTTTACGGTAGTTTGGATCACCTTTTGGTCGTGTATCAGACGCCGAAATACGAGCTGGCTGTTCGTTCGAGATGGTTGTTGTTGTTGAGACGTAGTCGGCAATCCCGTCGCCACGCTCTAGAGATTGGGCGCCTTTGCTCTTTTTGCTCGTCTCATCCCTGGGCTCAGCTGGGTCGTCTTGATGTTTCCGCTTGCCAAGCCTCGAAGAAGTGTTTCCAATAGGTGCAATGGGAGAGTGATTTCTGATTTCCGAGGCCGCCTTTCGTTCAACTAAAGCGTCTCCCCGCTGATGATGATTCTTCTGGGGTGCAGGCTGCTCGCTGGATTGGTCGAACTTTTGCAGCTTCAAGCCCAGCCGCTTCCAGGCGGGAACCCTGGCGGATTGGGCCATGTGCAAGATGGTAGGATGGGAGCTTCTCTCTAGTATGTGTTTCGACAGTCACCCATGGCCTCATCCGAATCAGCTCGTGGTGTTTGTTTATCAATGAGGCGATGGTCCAGTAGGAGGCAGCAGTGCAGAATTTTGGACGCTTCGGCGCCCGGTGCACGGGCCACAAGCGATCCACGCCGGCATCACCGAGCTCCAGGCAGGCACGAAGAACGAAACAACGCGTCAACCTCCAGACTCCAGACCACGCCAGCCATCTCCAGCATCAACCAACCGCCCCTCGCCCCTCGCCCCTCGCCCCTCGCCCCTCCACCCTCCACCCTCCCGCTCAACCCTCGCAGCTGAAGCACACCTCGCCTACACATATACTGCAGCCATCCACCTGCCGCCATCATGTCTGGTGCGTTGCGAGCTCCCCCAAGCTCTGAGGGTGTTTGGACGTCTGCTAACAGCTGCCCGCCATGCAGGAAGCGCAGGTTACGACCGACACATCACCATCTTCTCCGACCAGGGCCGGTTATACCAAGTCGGTACGCTTCACTTATGGACAAATACGCTTGATCATCGAAGAAGGCACGGGAAGGGTGGCGCTGACGGATGCAGAATATGCCTTCAAGGCGATCACGGCAGCGAACATCACATCGGTGGGCGTGCGAGGCAAGAACTGCGCCGTCGTCATCTCGCAGAAGAAGGTCCCGGTACGTTGGGAAGGCAACCTCCTCTATGCTCTGCGATTGACGCCATGAATAGGACAAGCTGATCGACCCGTCTTCCGTCTCCTACATCTACAGGCTCTCGCCATCGGTTGGATGTGTCATGACGGGGTCGATAGCTGATGCTCGGGCTTCGGTGAGCCGAGCGCGCGGCGAGGCTGCTGAGTTCCGCTACAAGTTTGGCTATGAGATGCCCTGCGATGTGCTGGCGAAGAGGATAGCAAACATCAGCCAAGTCTATACACAGCGGGTGAGCAAGCCTACGGACGGCGCTGAGTGCGGGGCATGTTCAGGTGGCACTGACATCGATGGCAGGCATACATGCGGCCGCTGGGCGTCGCCACCACGCTGATCTCTCTCGATTCCGAGTTCGGACCCCAACTCTACAAGTGCGACCCCGCCGGCTACTACGTGGGCTACAAGGCGACGGCCTCCGGGCCCAAGACGCAGGAGGCGCTCAACTTCCTCGAGAAGAAGCTGAAGAACAAGGAGCACGCCGAGGGCAGCTGGGAGGACGTGGTCGAGCTAGGCATCACGGCGCTGAGCACAGTGCTGTCGGTCGACTTCAAGAAGGGCGAGCTCGAGGTGGGCATCGTGGGGGGTCCCAGGGCCGACGGCGAGGAGGGCACAGATGCCCACTTCCGCGCCCTGACGGAGGAGGAAATCGACGAGCGGCTGCAGTCGATCGCTGACAAAGATTGAAGTCCGCTGTCCATGGCCTGGAACTAGGGAGGGTAGAGATGGTGTCCGCCTAGTGGGCAGGAGAGGGAATCGTCTGATACGCCCGGAGAATTTTTTGTTGGAAGCCCGCAGTATCACAGAGTAGACGACCATTTCCTGCCTCCCACATGCTGCATGCAGAGCCTCAGCCGCGACCCCACATGGCCAGTATGTACATTAGTCCTCACGTCAATGACAGCAGTTTCCTCCCACTCCAGCTGCGATGCTCTGCAACGTCTCAGGAACCAACGGCTCAACGTCATCTGACTGGCTGGAAGCCCTGAGCACAGCCGCGTGGCTGACCCTGAGTGGAAGTTTGGCGTCTTCCTGCACGAGGTGGAGCCTCAGTTCTCACGCCTTTTCAGTTTGCATTCAGCATCAGGCACGCGAAAGCCGCACCGCTAAATCTGACCATGTGGCCAATCACAGGCCCAGCTGCGGCTGTAAACTAAAGTGCAGCCCTGCAGCTGTCCCGACACAAGCACACGCTAAGCCCTTTTTGGCTTTGTGGCGTTCCTGACCACGCTGAATGCTTCTCCAGCAGGGCTAAAACACGACGAATTCACCGTCCATTCCAGCTGTCATGTACCCATCGCCAAAAGCACTGTTCCGTTTGCCTTTGGACGTTGTCCGCAGGTTCCCTCCTGCGTGTCCTTCCTGAGGCCACTATTCCTCGAACGCATGCTACTCTTACACTATCCCACCCTATCGCAACGCCCGTTGAGGGCCCCCTTGCGATGCTGAATAGTGCTGCGGGCGTCGGCGCCAGCTGGACGGGGGAGGTCAAAGGTCTCCCAATTGTGGACCTTTGGCTCGCTAACGGTGCATGGACTGGCGTTCACCGGTACAGCCTTGAGCTTCTAACAGACTACATGTCGTTTGATGGATGCTTCAACGCCCGTTGTATGCTGAGCTTCTTTATTTAATGCGAGGTTCGCCGCTGTTGAACTGGAGCATACAGCAGCAGGACAGCATTCACCATTGAGCACCAATTGCACAGCAACCATCTCCTCCCTTCTCTTCGACACTCTCTTTCAACGTCTTCACCCATTAATACACCACCAGCACCATGTCTGACGGCCGTAAGTATATCCTCCCTACTTTCAACCTCCCAATATTCTATCAATGGCTCGAAATTTGCTACTCCATTATGCATTCCAGTTCAATTGCTAACAGCTTCTCCAGTCAACGATGCTCGCGCCATACGCGTGGCCGAAATCATGACCGGCTTCCGCAATCTTCAACACTATCTCGTTCAACTCCGCGCCTCGCCCACGGCAGAAGAATACTATCTTGAAGGCTACTCGCTGCTCCGCCAATGCACCGCCGAAGCCCAATCCATCCTCGCCACACCGTTCGCTGCAAGCAGTGGGACACCCGGGGGTGATCCGGAGAGGGAGAAGCAGCAATTGAGATAGTAAGTCTTGCCACGTTCTCCATCTCCAACTTCTTTCGTTTGCTATAGCCCTTCCCTGCTTTGGGGCACTTGGCTAGGCGGTTCCCGACGACGTGGGCTCGGGTCGGAGAGATTTCAAAGGAACACGAAAAGGCTGACGTCAGTGACCTACCACAGCATCATTACCGACGCGGCGGTCCGGCGATTCCAGTGCCAGAGGGCGTATCTCAGGGCTCATGCGGGATTGCGGTGGATGAATACGAGGAACAGCATCCTCAGGGGGCAGAAACCGAATGCGACTCATTTGCATGCGCTGCAGGCACTGGATGCGAACCTGAGGAATGTACGTCTACACCCTCGCTTTGAGTTTGACCATGGCCACTTCTATGATGATTTTTTCAATTGGGATTATGCTGATCAGAGGGGTGTGTGTGTGTAGGAACTCGTCGCCATCACAGACGCCCACGTCCATTCTACTCTCCGCAACCAAGACGCCGCGCAGGGCATGTGGCTAGCAGAGGATCCGTCGCTAGCGCAGATCCAGCAAATTCTCATGACACGATAGAAACGCCGTTTCCCACCATTTTCTCCAAACGACCATCCCATCTCGTACGCTTTCCGTACACGATCCGAATATCGTCGGTCCCGCATCCGTTCCCACGTTCTCGACCCCCGTTAGCGCGCCCGGCCCCTATTGTACCTACCGGTACATTATTCGACATGATTTTTCCTACAAAATAAACGATACCCCCCGTCCCCCCCAATAGCGTCCTGTTTTCCACGCGAGTCGACTGTTTATTTACCCACCGGTTGTTGTTTTTTGCACCTGTCCAGCGTGGGGTTTTCGTTCGGCATGTGAAATAATACATGTACGCATACACATACGCATGGTGTTCTTTTTTTTTTTCGGTACCGAGTTTCTAGACTGGGTTTTTCCCTACTGTTTCCCATTCTGTCTAGCGTGGGATGGTCTCTTTTGCTTGATGGAGTTTGTTTGTTTCTTTCCTTTTTTGGGGGTTTTTTTTTTTCCTTTCGTTATAGATGGGCAGTCTGCTGGACAGACCCGACCAGGCACTCACTATTTTCCCCTCCTCGGTAAAAAAGTATAGTTATCTCGTCACTTTTCACCGTTTGTGCATTTTGGGAACTGGCGTTGGCGTTGGGTTTTGGCGCTTTTTTGGACTTTTAGCGTTTCTGTGTGGCTTTGGTAGAACGGCTTTGTGTAGATTTCGGCTTTTGGGTTTCGGGGTGCGCGAGGCGGGTACATATGCTTGCTTGGGCGTTAGCTCCAGTCACTGCTGCGAGGCTAGTCCGTCCCGCTGGGCTGAGTGCATGGTTATTCTTCCTTATCTAGTTTCTATTTTTGTCCTTTTCTATTTTCCTGTGAAGTTCTTGGTTCGATTTACGGTTTTCCCTGTTTTGGGTTGTTTTTTTTTGAGTTTCCACCCTTTCGGAGATCTTGTCTGTGCTGGTCGTGGATATTTTTTCTGAGGTTGGAGGTTGTTAAGGACCCGGCTTGTCTTTTCTTTTGGGAAGGATTGAATCGGTCTTGAGAAAGCTGTAAGGCGGCGAGAGCATACGTGAGAGAGTAGAAGTATATCGTGTGCATCTAGAAGGCTTAGAAGTCGAGGCTACATAGGACGGGATAGGTCTAGGCTTGAAGAGGAGATCATAACGAGATAAGAGGTTAGGAGAGATGGCTAAGTTATTCTCATGGCCCTTTTAGGAAGCCTTTAGAACCACATCGGCAGCGTAGCGAACCTTTCTAATTGGATATAAGTAGCGTATTTAGATACTTTCAATGTGTAGCGTACTATAAAACATTGTAACAATAGCTGTTGTACAGTGCTGACCGAAATTGGTTTCCGGGTCTTGCACTTCGCTTGTTCTCACCGCACGGTCCGCCAACAAGGCGCTTACCGTCCTAATCCTAGCGCTGAACAGGGGTCTTGCTGTAATATATCCTAAGTCTTACGCACTAATAAAGCTTAGTCATTATCTTTCACTGAACTAGCCGGCTAGGTATCTCCTCTTCATAGCTGTTGTATTCGTCCCACTCGGCCAGGGAAAGGAACCCAAGCCTGTTAGGCTCCAGCGGCGTTGGCCTGCGCGCAGCTTCAGCTGCACCTCTACGTATCGATCGGCTCGTTGCGGTTCCCTGCGAGACTAATGGACTGCCCAGCAGTGTTGTGTTGCATTCGTCTATCACCTGTGCATCGTGGAAGGTATCCCATCGCTGGGTCAAGCCGTACGGAGTGTCTGGTTCATGGGATAAGGGGCTCATCGCTGTCGCGCCGCCGGTTTCTGCAGCTCTGTAGCAGTGGAAGTCAGTGCTTTACTACACGTAGCGTCACTTCTCCTTGGTGGCTCTGGTATAGATCGAGCTGTGGCAATGGTCACTCTACGAGCCTTCTTCTACGGTGCAATGGAAAGGCCAACGTTGGCTGTGGAGTTACGGGCAGCAGGTGCTAAGTCGCCTAAAAATAGCCAACCGCGGTCAAGAACGCTAAAATCTATTATATGCAAAAATCGGTGATCTATTATATGCAAAAATCAGTGATATTCCTTGGCGCCCTCGGTAATTTTTTTCCCTTACTAAAATCGCTAGCGAGAGCGAAATTCCTACAGGATCCACCACCACGCCTCGAATATCGCTTGTAATTGGTCCCTGTAAGTTGAAGCCGTTAGCTAGTATAGAGATATGCGTATACTAACTTTTTTAAGAGTAGCAGCCACCCTAGAGGTCATGTATCGCGCCCACGGCATCTTAGTGGTGCCCCATCGCCCCTGCCCTGCCCCATACCTCACCCTAAGCACCCGAGGGCTAGAGAATCGCGTACGGCTCAATATTTATTGGTTTCTATTGCTAGGATGGCTGCGACAGATGATTACTAACTAGGAGGGTTATAGCTTAGGCGCGGTTTAAAACGTAGAAGTAAACCTTAAGGATTATAGCAGCGTCCGTCGGCCACCTGAGCCGGGCGTGAAGCTAGGGAGACCGCCTAAAATTAGTGACAAAGACGGTGAAGCTCTCTTTAAGGAGCTAATCCGTGGAGGATGGAAGTATCAAGATAAGATAGCGTATTAGCTGTGGATAGAGAGAGGCGTAAAGGTTACTTAGTTAACGGTTTCCTGGTATCTCTATGAACGTAACTAGAGCCGGCGGAGCCTGCGGCCGTTCTCTATCAGTTGAAATGAAGAGCTCTAAGAGGGCTATCAAGATAGGATAAGGTCGTTTGCTTAAGAGGATTTAGTATTCCTTGATGAGAGTATATTTAACGAGAAAACTGGCTAGAGGCATAAGGCGTATGGGCCCGTTAGCCATAAGAGTCAATATACTTAGGATATACGGCGTGGAAAGACGTAGGCCATCCTCCTAGCGTATGCGGTCAACGGCTACCTGCCGTGTACGGGCATTAAGGAGGGCTACTTTAACTATGAGGAGTTTCTTGATTAGATTTACTACAAGCTTCTCCCCTGCCTACGGGTGACGTACGGACATAAACCTATAGTAATTGTATTAGATAACGTCTTAATCTATACCAACGACGCGGTAAGAGCTGCCCTTAAAGCTGCTAGCTATCTCGTCTAGTTTCTCCCACCGTACTCGCCTGATTACAACCTAATTGAGCTCACCTTCTCAGTACTTAAGTATTAGATCAAACGGAACTACGTATACGAGAGATAACGGCATAAGGGCTTTGGATCCTTCCTTAAAGAGGCCGTTAGACGAAGCCGCTGTGATTGGTTTACTAGGGAGCATTTTACCTACGCCACGGGTGGCCTCTACATTAAGCAGGATACACTTAATTAAGTGAGGGAGGAGCTCTAAGCTTAGCGTGGGAGGGACGATCATATTAAGAGTGACAAGGATGAGGAGATAGATAAGGAGTAGAGAGATCCTGAATTCTAATTCCTATAGAGACAGTTTTAGCCACTTAAAAGTGATCCCTATAGGAATCTATATTCTACTAAGCTCTATATTACATCCATAAAATAGCCCCGCTATTTATATAATGACCTCTCACTCTCTAGTTAATTAGTGTACCTGCTTAAACTGATGCAGCTCTACTATCCCATCCTTAAGCCTATAAGGCGAGCCCGTTGCAACTATATACAACTCGCTCTAGGGTACTAACATCTCTTTAAGATCCTTTACAGTCCACCTCTGCTCTATTGCTACTTGCTAAGCTTGTACGAAGTCCTCGCGATCCTCCTCTGGCTGCTCTGTAATAAGCCACTTAAAAAACTCCTTTATTATGGCGCGAGAGTCAGCTATCCTAGTGCCAGCAATTGGGCTGGATGTGAGGACAGGTAGGGTCCTTGTTATTAGAGTCGTTGGCTGGATGCCGGGGACTGAGGCCCGAGGGGCAATTAGTTAAGTATAAGGTGAAGGAATTAGCTAGATGTTTATCCCTAGAGGCCCTAGCATCGCCGACAATCCATACGCTAATTGCTGTTGTTATAGCAACTATTGTTGCGTCTCCTAAGCCTACTTCCTCATCTCTTGAGCCTCCGCTCTCTTATCCTTAGCCTCTTGCATACGAACGAGCTGCTCCCTTATATGACGTTTCTCTATCTCTTTAAACATCCTTCTCATCTCAGCTTCTTTACCTGACGACGAATCACGGCGCTTCTTTCTCTGGCCAAGGTTGGGGTTCTGTTTAAGCTGGTTGCCTATTAAACTTTGCCAATATTGAATTAACTTAAGAGGAGGCTAATTAACGTATGCCGTGCCTTTGAGTATCTTTTGAGCCCACGATTCCTGGTCGGCTGGCTGTATAGCAAAGTGCTCGTAGGTAGCTTAGTGAACGTAGCAAACATGCTAATAGTTATTATAGGTTTAAACCCAGCACTCCCATATACGCTATATATTGCTCTGGCCCACCCTGGCCTTAGTTATATCCTTGATACGCTGGCGGGCCTTCTGCTCATTCACTAGCTGCTATGTACGCTAGGGCAACTTTTCCCCAGGCGCTGGGCTCTTAGGATAGTCGGATGAGGGCTTATTAACTCCTCTATTACGTGGAAACGCCTTTGCTAGGGCCCTATAAATAAGCTTCACCTCTACCCTTATTTCAACCTTCTCCACGCCTTTAAGCTGCCCTACCTAGTTATCCATACTAGAGAGAAGCTTCACTTCCTCATTAACGCCAAAGTCCTCCAGCGTGAGCATTTGCCAGCCGCCGCCTTTAGGATGGTTAATTCTATATTAGAGGATCTAGGTAGAGACGTAGTAAGCTCTCCTAGCAAGCTTAGCCTTAACTAACCCGCCCTCTATCATAGATTTAACCTTATCCTCTACTATTAAGAGCTTGAAAAACGCCTAAGAGATGGCCTCTCCTAGCAGCTGGCTATCCGTCTTATCACCGTTCACCTGGATTAAGAATTGTATAAAGATGTTATACAGAATTGCCCTAGGGGCTAGAGAGGAGGCAGGTGGCCTAAGTAAGTTAGAGAAAGTGTCACTTAGCGTGGCAAGGCGGCGCGGGTTTAATACTAGTAGAGACGACCGCATAGCAGCTAGGGTAACTTCCTACTAGGCTAGAGCAGCTGGGACTGCTAGAGTTAACTTTTTAGCTAGTCTAGCTGCCTTCTTTAAGGTTAACTTACTTTTAGCTGGCGCAGCTAGCACTAGGTAAGCTTCCTCTATGTCCCACCATCTTACTAACTTACGCGTAGCTGCCTTCCTCTTAGCACCTCCACTAACAACTTCATCAGTATATGGAGGCTGACCCATTGTTTTAGCCCGCGTGGAGTGGGCTGGAGGCTTCTCTAACGCGTTCTCGCGTCCTAGAGGCGACTTGCGCTTTTTTGAGGTCCCTATAGCTTAAACGGGCGGTTGCTACTCTAAAAAATTGACAATAAGCTCTATCCCTATATGTTTGAAAAGCTTTAAGTTTTCTGACGATTATACAAGGTAGTTAGGTTGTTATTGTAGGATCTTATGGCAATTTCGCTCTCGCTAGCGATTTTAGTAAGGAAAAAAAATTACTGAGGGCGCCAAGGAATATCACTGATTTTTGCATATAATAGATAACGTAGTGGCTTACGTGATGCGCAGGTTCGCGTGATGCGCACCCTACACCAAATCACCCCTTTTCACAAACGCTGTGCTAGCGCCATCCACAATAGCTAAATAATTCCTATATTGCATTGATTTACTATACAAATTGCTGCGAAAAAAATGTACTACTGGAATTTCGCTGGAAGTTTGATGTTGCGCCCACGCCGCGTAGTGATCGTAGGTGGTAGATCGCGCGCCATTTCACCACCCCCATCCTCTGCACCCTCTGCAACCACTACCTGTTGCTTTTTCTGCTGCCTAGGCTTAGCAGCAGGCTTTGAGGCCTTCCTCTTTCCCTTTTGGGAAGTTTGTATAGCCTTTTTGGAGTTTTCTTGCTGAATCCTGCGTTGTTTCTTAGCCTCCTTCTCCGCCGCGATCCTCTCCTTTTCCTCCCTTTTCTCAACCCTCAACCTTTCTCTCTCCTTCTTCTCCTGTAGCTGGCGTAGCTTGTCTGAGGCTCATTCTACCTTCTTACGCGCTTTTTTAAGTTCTACTTTCTCTTTCTCCTTATCCATAACGCTCTCGCGTACTCTAGCCTCCCTTAGCTTCCTTAGGGACTAGAAAACTGCACTACTATGGTACTCCTTGCGTTGTTGCAGGTCTAGAGGCTTGCTCTTCTTCTGTTGTTTCTTCTTAATAAGTAGGGCCTCTTGCAAGCCTTGTACTTCTGCGTGGAGTAGCTCATTCTGAACAGAGATATAGTAGAGAGAACGTTTCAGCTTCTGCACCTCCTTACTGCCCTCATCCCTTACAGCCTTACGCACAAGGGTCTTAATTTTTAGCCAATCCTTACCGCTGAGTACTGAGGTAGAGCTCTCTCGTGAATCCTATAGCTCTGGCGTTGATTTGGTGAACCTTTAGAGGATTACTTTAGCGTTACAGGGCCATATACTAGTAGCCTTAAAGGACTTCAGAATTGTTTCCTTCTTGAAGGAGGTAGTCCAGGCTTCCTAGAAGAGAGGGAAGAAATCCCCTTTCTTTACTAGCAACAGTCCTTGGGCCCTATGGAGGTAGTTGGTGAGGGCTTTTAAGTACACTAATAAGAGAGGCTTGAAGAGTACTACATCAAGGGGCTGCAGCGTGTGAGTTAAATGGGGAGGAAATATCATAAGGAGGATTCAATTACGGTCATAGTAGTTGATAAAGTCCCTAGTAATGTGGGACCCATGGCCATCTAGGATTAGTAATTGGTAGGATTGACGAGCTTTCACTTTTGTGTACTAATCAAAGACCTGCTTGAGCCTCGTAAGGCCTATATCGTTGCTAGTCCATCCATTAGGAGAAGTAGTAACGAAAACCTCCTGCTTCCTAGCCTCAATATCCTCTACCTAGGCTGATTGGAGAGCCTTGTTGGCAGCTACAAATAGTAGCCCTAGTGGCAACGCAGTTCCATCAGCATAAACGCATGCTAGAAGCGTTACCTACTCCCTGTTGCTATCTTAGAGGGCTGCTGTAACTTCCTTGCGGTCCTACATGGCTTTGCTAAAGATCCTTTTGCTTCTTCTAATAATCCCCGTGAGGAAGCCCTTCTCATCTATATTGTACGTGTGACGAGGCTCTATATTGTACTCCTTAATCTTATCTAGTAGAAGTTGAAAGAATTGCTCATATTTAGCCCCTAAATCAGCTTGGTGGCGTACGCGATCCATCCCTAGGGCCCAGTGAGGTGTAATAGTGAGATGGTTATGGTTAATAAATTAGGTAACCTAGTATTTACTTACGGGCTGTTTAGCTATTGTAGAGGCGAAATTTTATACCATCTCCCTTATAGGAGGAAGTTGATGAGCTGAAAGTCCCTCTATATAGCTTACAAGCTCTATCTCTTGTTATGGGGTGATCTTCTGTTAATTAGCAATCTTTAAAGTGTGGGGTACTGTGATAGCCTAGTGCCGGCGCGTCAGCGTTAAGCGCACAACACTATGTTTTTTTCATAATTTCTTTATACGAGAAAGTTTCGCCTAACTCTAGGGAGTTGATTTCTTTAATTGCAGCGTTAATCGGATCCATACTGGTGTAGTTATAAGGTTGTAAAGATTGTAGTATTTTAGTATGGGGTGCGCATTACGCGAACCTACGCATCACGTAAGCTACTACGTTATTCCTTAGCGCCCTTAGTAATTTTTTTACCTCACTAAAATCGCTAGCAAGAGTAAAATTCCCACAGGATCCACCACCACGCCTCGAATATCGCTTGTAATTGGTCCCTGTAAGTTGAAGCCGTTAGCTAGTATAGAGATATGCGTATACTAACTTTTTTAAGAGTAGCAGCCACCCTAGAGGTCATGTATCGCGCCTACGGCATCTTAGTGGTGCCCTATCGCCCCTGCCCTGCCCTATACCTCACCCTAAGCACCCGAGGGCTAGAGAATCGCGTACGGCTCAATATTTATTGGTTTCTATTGCTAGGATGGCTGCGACAGATGATTACTAACTAGGAGGGTTATAGCTTGGGCGCGGTTCAAAACGTAGAAGTAAACCTTAAGGATTATAGCAGCGTCCGTCAGCCACCTAAGCTGGGCGTGAAGCTAGGGAGACCGCCTAAAATTAGTAACGAAAACGGTAAAGCTCTCTTTAAGGAGCTAATCCGTAGAGGATAGAAGTATTAAGATAAGATAGCGTATTAGCTGTAGATAGAGAGAGGCGTGAAGGTTACTTAGTTAATAGTTTCCCGGTATCTCCATGAACATAACTAGAGCCAGCGGAGCCTACGGCCGTTCTCTGTCAGTTGAAATAAAGAGCTCTAAGAGGGCTATTAAGATGGGATAAGGTCATTTGCTCAAGAGGATTTAGTATTTCTTGATAAGAGTATATTTAACGAGAAAACTGGCTGGAGGCACAAGGCGTATAGGCCCGTTAGCCATAAGAGTCAATATACTTAGGATATATAGCGTGGAAAGACGTGGGCCATCCTCCCAGCGTATACGGTTAATGGCTACCTACCATGTACGGGCATTAAGGAGGGCTACTTTAACCATGAGGAGTTTCTTAATTAGATTCACTATGAGCTTCTCCCCTGCCTACGGGCGACGTATGGACATAAACCTATAGTAATTATATTAGATAACGTCTTAATCCATACCAACGACGCGGTGAGAGCTGCCCTTAAAGCTGCTAGCTATCTTATCTAGTTTCTCCTACTGTACTCGCCTAATTACAACCTAATTGAGCTTACCTTCTTAGTGCTCAAGTATTGGATTAAACGGAACTACGTATATAAGAGACAATGGCATAAGGGCTTTGGATCCTTCCTTAAAGAGGCCGTTAGACGAAGCCGCTGCGATTAGTTTACTAGGGAGCATTTTACCTACGCCGCGGGTGGCCTCTATATTAAGCAGGATACACTTAATTAAGTGAGGGAGGAGCTCCAAGCTCAGTATAGGAGGGACGATCATATTAAGAGTAACGAGGATAAGGAGATAGATGAGGAGTAGAGAGATCCTAAATTCTAATTCCTATAGAGATAGTTTTAGCTACCTAAAAGTGATCCCTATAGGAATCTATATTCCACTAAGCTCTATATTACATTTATAAAATAGCCCCGCCATTTATATAATGACCTCTCACTCTCTAGTCAATTAGTGTACCTGCTTAAACTAACGCAGCTTCTCGTGAAAGTAACGTACTATCCCATCCTTAAGCCTATAAGGCGAGCCCGTTGCAACCATATATAACTCGCTCTAGGGCACTAACATCTCTTTAAGATCCTTTATAGTCCACCTCTGCTCTATTGCTACTTACTAAGCTTGTACGAAGTCCTCGTGATCCTCCTCTAGCTGCTCTATAATAAGCTACTTAAAAAACTCCTTCACCATAGCGCGAGAGTCAGCTATCCCGGTACTAGCAATTGGGCTGGATGTAAGGATAGGTAGGGTCCTTATCATTAGAGTCATTGGCCGGATGCCGGGGACTGAGGCCTGAGGGGCAATCAGTTAAGTATAAGGTGAAGGAATTAGCTAGATGTTTATCCCTAAAGGCCCTAGCATCACTAACAATCCATACGCTAATTACTATTGTTGTAGTAACTGTTGTTGCGTCTCCCAAGCCTGCTTCCTTATCTCTCGAGCCTCCGCTCTCTCATCCTCGGCCTCTTGCATACGAATGAGCTGCTCCCTTATACGACGTTTCTCCATCTCTTTGAACATCCTTCTTATCTCAGCTTCTTCACCTGATGACGAATCACGGCGCTTCTTTCTCCAGCCAAGGTTAGGGTTCTGTTTAAGCTGGTTGCCTATTGAACTTTGCCAATATTGAATTAACTCAAGAGGAGGCTGATTGACGTATGCCGTGCCTTCAAGTATCTTTTGAGCCCACGATTCCTGGTCGGCTGGCTATATAGCAAAGTGCTCATAGGTAGCTTAGTGAACGTAGCAAACATGCTGATAGTTGTTATAGGTTTAAACCCGGCACTCCTACATACGCTATATATTGCTCTGGCCTACCCTGGCCTCAGTTATATCCTTAATACGCTGGTGGGCCTTCTGCTCATTCACTAGCTGCTATGTACGCTAGGGTAACTTTTCCCCGGGCGCTAGGCTCTTAGGATAGTTGGATGAGGGCTCATTGACTCCTCTATTGCGTGGAAACGCCTTTGCTAGGGCCCTATAAATAAGCTTCACCTCTACCCTTATTTCAACCTTCTCTACGCCTTTAAGCTGCCCTACCTAGTTATCCATACTAGAGAGAAGCTTTACTTCCTCATTAACGCCAAAGTCCTCTAGCGTGAGCGTTTGCCAGCCGCCGCCTTTAGGATGGTTGATTCTATATTAGAGGATCTAGGCAGAGACGCGGTAAGCTCTCCTAGTAAGCTCAGCCTTAACTAACCCGCCCTCCATCATAGATTTGACCTTGTCCTCTACTGTTGAGAGCTTAAAAAACGCCTAAGAGATGGCCTCTCCCAGCGGCTAGCTATCCGTCTTATTACCGTTCACCCGGATCAAGAATTGTATAAAGATGTCATACAGAATTGCCCTAGGGGCTGGAGAGGAGGCAGGTAGCCTAAGCAAGTTAGAGAAAGTGTCACTTAGCGTGGCAAGGCGGCGCGGGTTTAATACTAGTGGAGACGACCGCATAGCAGCTAGGGTAACTTCCTACTAGGCTAGAGCAGCTGGGACTACTAGAGTTAACTTTTTAGCTAGTCTAGCTGCCTTCTTTAAGGTTGACTTACTTTTAGCTAGCGCAGCTGGCACTGGGTAAGCTTCCTCTATGTCCCACCATCTCACTAACTTACGCGCAGCTGCCTTCCTCTTAGCACCTCCACTAACAACTTCATTAGTATACGGAGGCTGACCCATTGTTTTAGCCCGCGTGGAGTGGGCTGGAGGCTTCTCTAACGCGTTCTCACGTCCTAGAGGTGACTTGCGCTTTTTTAAGGTCCCCATAGCTTAAACGGGCGGTTGCTACTCCAAAAAATCAATAATAAGCTCTATCCCCATATGTTTGAAAAGCTTCAAGTTTTCTGACGATTATATAAGGTAGTTAGGTTGTTATTGTAGGATCTTATAGCAATTTCGCTCTCGCTAGCGATTTTGGTGAGGAAAAAAAATTACCAAGGGCGCCAAGGAATAACGTGTCCGTGCACGCAACGATCATGTTCGCGCAACGATCGCGCAATAC